>JAOPTO010002222.1:0-99332 GCA_033822845.1 Tetrapedia diversipes | reverse complement strand
CCTTAGAAACTCAATGATGGTACTACTAAATGGTAGCATTATTGGATAAATGTATCTTTTTCTGATATCATTCAGGTATGGTTTTTTCTGAATATTTGGGAAAATAAGGGTAATCAGTGAAACGGCAAGAGAAACACAATGCTACGTGAAAGTGCTTTATTCCTTTCGGAGATCGTTCATCGCAGACATCGGCGTCGGGAATGCCGCTCTCATTTTTCTTTTTTTCATATACGTGTACATATATGTATAAATATACGTACACACATGTACGGGCGCATATGTGCACGTATAGATTATATTTTATGTACGTACGTATGTATGCGTATATACATACATATATACTCTAATAAGCGATCCTAATTATCGAGTAAATTACCGTCTGATATTAAAAAATACGCATGTATATGTACATGTACAATTACAACACACGCCAGGACGGCAGGAATCCTGGTCCAGTGAGACCTTAATAATGATTTTAAAACGAAGGTTGAATGTACAGTATACACATTTACACTTATCATTTCAGCAACAACAATTTTATTGTACGTAGATTGCAAAAATTAAATAAATAATGACAGTGGTACATCGCGTATTGGACGGAAAGGCCCAAAACACTGCGCAGAGGTGTGAGAGGAAATTATAGATTTAAATTCGGTCGAGGTGCGATTGCTTCTTCGTCTCTCTCTTGTGTTCTCTCTCTCTCTGCCTCTCTCGCTCTCTCTCTCATTTTCATTCTTTCGTACTTGCTCTTTCTCTCATTTACTCTCTCTCTCTCTCTCTCTCATTCACTCTCTCTCACTTTTATTCAACTTTTGTTCTCTCGTTTTCACTCTCATGCATATTTCCTTTTGTGTGGTTCATTCATTCTCGTTCAGTCTATGCCTCTATTTTTCGTATATTCATCCTCATTCTTCCCCTCCCACACGTCCCTAGATTTGTCTTCACGCTCTCCCGCTTTCGCTCTACCACTTGTTCACCCCTTTTTCTCTGTCTCTTTCGCTTCCTGCTTCCATTCCGCTCGTTCGTTCGTTCGTTTTCTCAAGTAAAAGCGGTTCCACATTTTAGCGAAAATCACAAACGGAGAGAGCCAAGTCTCGAGTATGAGAATATTTTGCTGAAAAAGGTCGGAAACAGATCATCTTTTTGCCGGTTTATAAAAAATCTATCTTGAAGCATGCCCGGTGAACACCGGACAAACAGCGTCGTCATCCGTTTCTCTGTTCTCCGTTAAGTCATTTGTTAATTTCTCGTTTGAGTTGCTCCTACGTAGTAATTAATGGTTTGGTTTTTCCTGCTTTTTTCATCTTGCTCTTTTCATTTTTATATTACAATAATTAACATCGTCACATACAGACTTACGCACTAACGATATGACTACAGCTCCAAACCAGCAGAGCGTTCATCGATGAAGAAGTGAGAATAATTATTTACGCGTCTTTCTCTCTCTCTCTCTCTCTCTCTACTTATCTTTCTCACATTCTCACTTTCTCACTTTCTCTTTCTTTTAATCTCTCTCTTTCGTCACCGTTCGCTCCCTTTCTCTCTCTCGTTCCTTCTCGCCTCTGTGTTTTTTTTTCTTATTTTTTTTTACTTCCGGAGGGAAGGTTTCCTCTCTTCTCTCGTTTCCGATTGATAAAGTCGATATGCCAATTTATTTATAAAACGTTACAAAGTTATTTGTGAGCGCTGCCGCGTGGCGTTTCGTTTCTAATACCTATACGAAAATCTCGCGTTCCTATTTATACTCCATCGTCATTCATTTTGCCGCGTCGGAGATCGAGATCTCTCCTCTAAAACTCGCGTCTCGCCTTTGCTTCCAAGCTCCCTTACGAAGTTCCCTCTCACCGTCTCTCACGAACTATCCTCCTTCTCGTACAGTTTCTCTGTCTGCCTCCCCCACTTTCTCTCTCTCTCTCTCTCTCTCTCTTTTTCTTTGTTCGTCCCACTGTTCCTGTTCGCGAGTTCTAGCGTTACAGCTACGCCGGTCAACACCTCTCGAGAAAAAACACGCTCCGTTCGCGTCGATCCGTTCAATCTGCAATTGCTTCGCGCAATTTGCATGCATCCCCCACGAACGACGCCAGCGGTGAACTTAATTAGCGATATCAACGCGTATCGAGTAAGGCATGGGAAAGCTCGTCGGGGTCTCAGTGAAGCTTCGCGTGGAAGACGAGCGTAAATTTTCTCGCTTGCGAAGCGAAGTCAAGAGATGGAGATCTCAGAAAAATTTAAGTGGACGAGGAACATTCACGAATTGCATCCGTTTAATGGAAGTAATAGGGATTGAAGACGAAAGAGAATAACGAATAACAATTTCAAAGTCATGCGATTACAATCAAGTTACAGTTTCGAGCGCGTTCGTATTTTTTTTGTTTTTTTGTTTTTTTTTTTCTGTTACAGAACCATCTTTCTATCGAAGCTTCACCGAAACCCTCCGCCGTCGATCGTGCGAGAAATTGAACGAATCAAAGGCGTTCTTGCGCGTCGCATTTCTTTGACTTTTTTCTCGTCTTTTTTTTTGAAGAAGAAGAAATTTTTCGATGATTCCGAAGATAATACGTGTGCCAATAGGAAAGTACTTTTAGGGGATCTCGTTGACGGGCGCGTTACAACTAGTATACATGTATACGTAACAAAATATTTCTCGCCTGCTCGCATCTCTTCTTTGGAAATTATAGTTCGTTCGCTGCCCTCCCTCCCGCCGCTCCGTTCACACCCTCTCTGACCCTCGTCTTCCCACCCCCCTCCTCCTCACACCGTTCTCCAATATCGTAAATCGGCGTAAATCGGTTTTTGCGTCTCTCGTGTGTATAATGCGCGAATTTGCCGACTCGATTGTACGAAGGCATCGTGTAGGGAACTATTGAGATATATAATATAATTATGCGTACGCCTATATACGTAGTTTTAATCTGTTTCTCTCGTCTGCGACTCGTTTCTTTTCGTTTTTCCTTTTTTTCGTCTTCTAACGGACTACTGACCGACCGATCGATTTTTTAGTAGCGTTTTTACACATCAGCTGACACGGGTGGAGCACTCGTTTTGTGTTCTCTACGTTTCGTCTCCTACTTCCGTTTCCGCGTCCCTTCGCGCGCGTTTCGTCTCCTCGCTCGTATCTCTTTCTTTCGTTCTTTTTTTTTTTTTGTTACTTTTCGTTTAAACACTAGATTGCGGGGATTCCGGCACAAACAAGGAATGTCGTAGTACATTATATCAACATTTAATAAAATATCTGAAACATTAACAAATAGACTATATGAGTACTACATGACTGCCCTTAATATTGTTTACAGCTAATCGATAAGTAGTAATCATTCTTTCTCTCCTTCTCGTTTCGCCTCCGCTTCTTTTTCCCTAATCCCTTTTCTTTCTCTGTTTTTCAACTGATGGACCTTTAATCGGCTGATGAACAACGAATTCTGTTTATCATTGCGTTTCTTCTCTCCCTCTCTCGCGATGCTCCCTTCGAACGTAACATTTAACGCGATGACTCTCAGCAAGCATGCGTGAACCTCGCTGGTCCATGCTTCTCCCTCTCGAAACGACGAATCGAACCCTTCGCTTCGGATGTTGAGGTTACGCTTCCATGTTCTGCCGCCATTTCTTCAATTCTTCTTCCACATCTCGTTTTTCTCGTCCATACCACGCGTCTTCTCTTTCTATTTATCCGCCCCTTCTCTCTCTCTCTCTCCCCCGCACTTTCCCGAGAAAACCCAATTATTGTGAATCTGTTACTTTCAGTGACAAACGGGCTCCCATTTACTACGTTAGAAACTTGTATATGCAACGACGACAAGCTGGTCAGTGATCGCGATTACGTTGCGAGATAAACGACGGGTATTTCGTAATTTTAACTGTGCGAAACGAGAACCTTTTTTTTTTTTATTACGGAAGAGCACGAAGGACGCAAAGCGTGTGAACTTCAATTGTCGGTGAATTAAAAGTGCGTGGTTAAATCCCAAATAATAGAAATACGATTCCGCGAATTAAAATTATTGCATTGGACGCGAAAAATGGAAACGTTTCATTTGAAGCCGCCGTAATCGCGCGCAGTGGTCAGCCACGGGGAAATAAGTTTTCATTTTCACCTATGTACTCCGTAATCGCTATATTTGTATGTATATATATATATATATTTATATTTATATATATATTTTTTTTTATTCAAAATGTTGTATCTTGTTTAGAGAAGGCGCGACGCCTTATTTATTTATTTATTTACTTTGTTTTTTTTATTCTTCATTTAATGCCTACAAATGCATCGTTTATATCTGTTCCGGCATCATGGACATACAACGTAAATAGCCTAGATCATCGTACAAATAAGTTGATCGATATTAATCGTTGCCCTGAGTGCCTTGGTACCCGGCTTGCGAACGGAACTCGATCTCCGTGCCTTGATAAAAAACACGTTCGATCCTCTCGACCCATTCCTGTTCCCATTCGTTCGTTCAAGTCTCCCCGTTTGCTTCCGTAAACGCGTAAACGCGCCTCCCTCCTCCTCGTGATCGCGTCCACTTAACTCTTATTTGTTGCTTTTTTATTTAAATTACATCGTTCTTCACTTTTAGAAGCAGCTAAAGGAAAGTTTGAAGCGTTGTAACGCGTCGATCGATCGCCGATCTCTAGCGATCACGATGTGATCTCTAGCAGTTGAATTAAGCGTAGCCTTGCTGTGCTGCGAACTGTAGCAGACGAATCTACCATATTTTCTTGTTTTTTTTATTGTTAAGCGATCAAACGAACCGAATCGCGGTCACGTTTCAGTGTTTTCTGACTCTGTTCCTTTTTGATTTTCGACCGATTCCAAAACGAACAAGAGCAGCAAAGAAATTCGTATAAATTTGCAAACTGTACGAATGAAAGCGTGTATTAAAAAAGCGCGTCGTTGATTTGATACTGTTATTCGGAATGGCGGATTGTGGTACGGTTAACCGATCAGAATGAAATGTACGCTCGTTCGCGAAGAAGCTATCGACTTCGTTTTAAATGATGCATTGAAACGATTCGTTACAGTATTTTTCTTTTCACATTTGAATCGCGTTTAAAACACGGTTAGCACACGTTCAAAATTATGACCTCTGGTAAAAAAGTGGCAGTCGAATCGGACAGAGTTTGTTCAAGCAAACATGTCGGTGCGAGAAATGACGTGGAACACATGTTCTCGGGCAACAGGCATGGAAAAAAAGTGTGCGAAGCATGGCCGTGCTCGCAGTCACGGAATCGATTCAAATTTTATGAGTTCGAAAAATTTGAATCGCTTTGAACTTGAATTTGTTCGAATAATTTGAATCGCCTCGAGTTTGAATTGCTTCAAATTTGTTCATAATTCGTGGCGTATCGCGTGGAGATCGGCCAGCGATCGCGCGGACTCCGGTGTGTGCTATTTGTATTTTGATCCTTTCGCAGTCGCGATTCCGCGACACTTTACAAAACGCTTGAATGTATAGAAATAGTAGACTTACAAAACTCTCATTGTCACCGAAGGACGACGAAAAAAAAGACACGGTTTGCTCTCGTAGCTCTCGGTGTTCGCGTTAGAAAAATTAGCCATTCTTTCATTTTTTTTTTTTGGTTTCTTGTTCGTTAACAATACGTTTTACGTTATAGAATCACTTTGCTCAGGCGAAAAATAGATTATTATGTGTTTCTTTGGTTTGTTTTGTTTCGTTTTGTTTTGTTCCTTTTTATCACTCTACGTCTTTTCGTCCGCCTTTCCGTGTATGTGTAAGTGTGTAAGTGTGTGTGTGTATGCTTGTATGTGTTTCTGGTGTATATCAGCGTATATGTATACCTTCGTGTGACCATGCGAGTCTCTCCTGTATTTATGTGTGTGTGTGTGTGTATGTATGTGTACAAGTATGCATTTGCGTGTGTTTGCGTATGTATGCTGACTGTATGCAAGACTTTATATAGTATTTACGCGTTTAAACGACATTTTTTATACTTGTTTGTTTCTTATTATCGTGTCCCACTCTGTAAGGCGATCGGCTTAGCTTCTCTTAGTGCTTATAAACGTAATATTTTTTTTAATGCGGGCCAGGTGGCTCTTAGCGTAACCCGGGGCAACTCGGCAGGATGTTTATCTGAACTAGTACCGTTAAGAGTATAGTATTTTTTTTTCTCGTTTTACTTATACATCTTCATTTTTTCCTCCTCTTTAAATATATCCTGTAGTAATTCTTGTTTTCATTTGTTAAAATGCGTACAAACGGAGATGCGGAATCATAATATGTATAACGTATCGAGGGAGACGTGGCGTTCATTACTTATCGATTATTATTATTTTTATTATTATTAGTATTGTTATTATTACTCGTTAGTTAATTACACATTAATTATTACTATTATCAGTATTAGCGTTATTATTACGTAATAGTACTAATATCATTATTATTATTATTATTATTATTATTTTCAATTACTTATTATTTATTGTTATCATTATTATTCATTATTATTAATGATGGTTTCATCTTTGCTGAATAACCCTCTCTGCGCGCATAGGTATATTTTTTATTCGGCTTTCGTCTAGTGTTTTACGGTTTTACTTACGAAGTTATTATTATTACTTTTTCATTATTAAACAGTATTATTCATTATTAATGTTGTTATTATTTCTATTATCTTTAGCGGTATTATTATTATTATTATTATTATTTAGTTTATTTTCCTTGCGTCAGAAAAATTGTCGAGAGTGATTATGCAAAGCCAATACGATAATTACATCATTTTTTTTTTCCTTTAAATAACTTCAATTGAAGCTTCACACAGCCAAAAAATGAAAAGCACTTAAAACAGTGCTCAACACTATATAAATGAGTTCTCGATTAATTAATTAATTCTGTAATTAATTAATTAATAAAACGGATCCCGATCAACTAGAGTGGCAGAGGCGGCCGCCACCGCGTGCAGCCCTCGCGTTTCAAGATTCCCCTTTTTCCTTTTAGCCTCCTCGATTTCTCGTGTAGTCTACCAAACAACTTAATTGAACGATCGTTCGTGTCCACTCTCCATACATGCGCCTGTGTCTGTAAGTACATGATCGTGTTCGTGTTCTTGTTTCGCCGAGTGTTCCTCTGTCTCTCGTCCGTTCGTTCGTTCGTTCGTTTACGCCACTTTACGTAATCGTGTACTGTGCACGCGTATAAGTGACGTTAGTAGCTTTCTATTCTCGCAACAAACGATCTTCCTGTCCTCGTTCGTTCTGCTACGTTCTCCGTCCAAGTTTACGTTTTAAACGTGTGCATATATACATATTGTTCTCATCTTCTTTTATTCTGTACACGCCGGACGCGCTTTCTCGCGCGTTTTGCACCGGAACAGCTAGCGTTCGATCCGGCTGAAGAAGTCGGTGAAAATCTCAATGATAACAAACGTTAATTCTCTTTTTTGTTTTTTACTTTTTCTAATTATTACGGTAATCCAGTGATTTGCGTCGATCGTTATATCTAAATATATCACTTGAAAGCGTGATCTGCTCGATCTACGAGCGCTCGGATTCGCTTCTATCTTTTTTTTTTTTGTTCTTTCTCCTCCCTAATTACAGTACGCCTTGCTTATGTTGCCGCGCTCGACCATCCTCTGCTGTTTTATTCAACTTTGTCCTTCACGCTTTCTTTTAACCCCTTGATAATTACAGTTAAGACTCTCCTGAATAATTTTATTATTAGGAATCATGAGTTTAGAATTTTTAAATTAATAACATCGATAATGTAAAAATTATCATCTTTCAAATTTTCACAACTTCGTCCTTAAAAATATAATTATTTGTTCCTCTGCCAATATAAATAAAAAATCTCAGTCGCGAGATAAATTAGATCGATCAAGGGGTTGGTTAGCTTTCAACAGACTGATTACAACTTTGAAATCACTACAAAACTTACATTTTTTTTTGTACAATTGACAATTCGATAGCCAATGGAAAACACGAATTCAAAGTGTGCAAAGATTGAGCGTGCAATGCTTCGTGTATTCATTATTCATAAGCGATCGATCTGATACAGCAGAGGCTGCTCGACGAGGGTGTCAACACTAATTACTCGCGCATTTGTTCCGCTTTAAATTACGCTTTAGCCGGCTTGATCACGAGATTATGCGTTCGTTCGGCAATTTCGCAACGGAAAGAGTACCTATCCCTCTCGCTTTCTTTCGATTTAACGGTTAAGTATTATTAAGTGTAACAACGGATCGTTCATTCTCTAACTGCGACAGCGGAATATATGTACTACCAGCATTTTACTTTTTTTAGTTTCCTCCCCATTTCTCTCCCTCTCTCTCTCTGTCTAGTTTAATTTTCATCTAGTTACTTTGGAATGCATACTCCGACTGCTTCGTCTCAATCTAATCACATCATTCACCCGCTCTCTTAGTCATTTTACGCTCCTTTCCTTTCTCTCTCACTCTCTCTTTTTCTCTCTCACGTTCGCTTTCACTCTAGTTTACCATGATGAACGCTTTCCTTATTCTCTATCGCTCCCTTTTCGATCATCATCCAGTTCACAGCCCCGCGCGATTCGGCGTGATAAGCAACGATCGACGTTCGACTAATCGCAACATGCCCGGAGTGGAGCCAGCAGCGAGTACATGCTAATGAATTTTGGCAGAGCGACATGTTCGACACCCGACATTTTTCTGCGAGTACGCAGGTTCTAGCTGCGAAGGAACGTTCAACGGTATTGTATTTCATCGTTTCCGTGTTGCCGGCCAGCGTTGCGTCGGAGAAGATCGTTCGGGCTCCACGCGAGGGAACACGCGGCGATTCTCGTACAAAAGCAAAACAGAACAGCATTCTCTCGCGCACACGGTTCAGAGGATAGAACACGGGTGGTGTGCCGCGATGGCGACCACCTCCATTCGGCACACAATTCTCGCTACACAAGTTTGCACCGCCGTTGGCGTGTATCGCTAACTTGGAACGCAGTGTGAACATCGTGGGATCTTAATTAACACGGATTTGATTTTGTTTGTTCGTTTCTCTTCCTCTCTGCCTCTCTCTCTCTCTCTCTCAGCACCATTCTCGTTTCTCTGTTACCCGTCCTTGATGGTTGTCGATCGGTCTTTCACACTTATTATCTCTCTCGCTCGCTCTCTCGCTCTCTCGGCTCTCGAAAGTGGTACTAGACGCGACGGAACGCAATGGAAGAGTTCGAAAGATTCATTGTTGCCTGGACACGTGGCCGCTGGGGGGACGTTTGGTGTCGGAGATCGATCGGTTTCTCGCTTTGTCGAAGTGGCACACGCGATCTCGAGCGAGCATCCTCGTCCCGAGACGCGCGCCCTCGAGCATTTATAATGTATGTCCGAAGCGAAAACGGAGAAAGAGTGTCGGTTAAAAAGCGCTGAAAACTCTTAAGAAAACGTACAAACGATCGTAGAAAGGTTTTTTGGCCTGCGATCTCCGACGACGAAAGCCCGATCGAGGTGAAAGCTCTAGATCCTTCTTCGTTCTCAGCTTTTACGGGCGACGAAAGTCTGCCGATGGGAACCGAACGGAATAACAACGCAATCGGCTTCTCGAACCTATTTGCATGTATGCATACGTTCATGGTACGTGTGTGTGTGTATATATGTCTGTGTGTGTGCGCGCGCACGCGTGTGTGTGTATCTGTTTCGCCGTATCAATCGTTCGTTCCGATACATGAACATATAAAACCCTTTTCGTTCCGCGTGTCGGTCTAAAAGGAATCGGAATTTCGTAACGATTACTCGATAATTCCACTTGTAGCGATACCGTATCCGCTACTTAGCTACGCTCTATTTATACCTCTAACAGCTACGACCGTCTAACAGAGTAGTTTCTCATCGTTATCTAAATATCTTTTCACCATATTCATTTTTTTTTCTCTTTAGCTCGGTAGTTACAGTAGTAGTTGTATTTGTATTTAGTATTTAGTATTAGTAATAATAGTAATAGTAACAGCGGTAGTAACAGTAGTAGTAGTAGTAGTAGTAGTCGTAGCGATAGTAGTAGTAGTAGTAGTAGTATCAGCAGCAGTAGCAATAGTAATAGACGTAGATAATAATAACAACGAAAGTAATGATCATACTACTATCGGTAGTAGTAATAATATACAACAGTAGTGGTGGTAGTAGTAGTAGTAGAATAGTAGTAAGAGTAGTAGTAGTAATAGTAGTAGTGGTGATGGTGGTAGTGGTAAGAGTAGTCGTCGTTTGTGTGGTAAATTACTCGTGACACGGTAGGAGTGTAGTTGTAGTGGTGACAGTATCTGCGGTAGCGGTAGTAGCGGTAGTAATAATAGTAGTAGCAGTAGCAGTAGCAGTATAGTTGGTAGTAGTAGTAATAGTAACAGTAGTGGTAGTAATAGTAGTAGTAGTAGTAGTAGGTTTAGTTAATAGATTTATAACAGTAGTACTAATTTTAATAGTAATAAACCTTATCCTCTGCGGAATTATATTTTGCATTTTTTTGTTCGCTCCTTGGAATTAACTAGGCTGGTAGTTTAATGCGCGTCTTAAAATTTTCCTTTCTCTAACTAAATTAGCGAGGCGAAAAGTTCAAGTATCGTAATAAAGGCGCGTAACGTAAATCTTTGTTATTAATTATTGTTTCTTTTTTTCCTCCTTTCAACCCGTTTTACTTTTCTCGCGTCACACTCGTTTATACGATTCATTCGTTTCCTTGCACGCACGGAGCCTCTCACGGACACGTTTACTCCTTTCAGACGATCAACCAACAGACGCTCCACAGTTTTCTCTTAAAAACACGCGCGCAATCGTACCGTTCATTCACTCGCACATTCTCGCTTTCTTTCTCTCTGACTTGCCACGAATATCAAAGTCTCGCTTCGTCTGGCCATTTGCTCGTCTCGTCTAATAAAAGATAGATGAAATATCCCTTGGTAAAACTCGCATCTAAGACCTAATAAATCGAATAATGGAATCGCTGTTTTTTTTTTGTTTTAAATCTTTGCATTACTTTGCGTCCTATTAGTTTGTTCGTTTTATTTCATTTTCTAGATCGCGCGTTACGATATTTCTTCTGTTTTTTTGTTTTTTGTTCTTTTTCGTTTTCAGTTTATCTCTAATGCGTTCACTTTTGGTGTTGCACAACGTCAGACTTCCTCCTTCATCGTAGTCGATCATCCATGGGGGATATCCGTGCGGGTCGCGTTCCGATTTCTCGAAAATCGCGTGCTTGTAACATCCGTTTAGAATTAACAGCGTCGCCCCCGTCACCTGGTACGCGTACAACGGCAGCCGAAATGTATGTATATACTTTTCTTCGTTTTCTTTTTAAATACGGATAAACTCGTCGCTAAGGGGACGCGTCGAAATTGAATCGTTTAATTGGACGATGATCGAATCGAAACGCCTCGATTGCTCGATTCCGCGGATTTCTTTCGCGCGAAAAATTTGTCAGCGCGACGAATCTGAACGCGAACGGGTTGCGACGAATCAGCGGGCCTTGTCGCGACGATTTTCTCAGAGACGATCGTCGATCGTCGACTCCTCGAATCGTTCGATCGCGAGAAAAAATGGCTCGTTGTAGCACGCGCGGCGCCGCGGTTCGAAGGGTCGATCTAATCAAAGAAATCTCGAGCATCGACGACGTTCTCGAGATAATCGTGGATATCGTTACGCGATTCGTTCATTTTCTTTTCGTTTCATTTTTTTCGTTTCTTTTTGTTTTACGTTTGAGAATGGTAAAATGGCAGTCTTGGCGATTTTGTGATGCGCTTTTTCTCCACCGGGAAAGAGGCGAAACTTCGAGGCGACAGTGAAGAGACAGGGAAAGTGTTGTTACTTCACGTATCGAGCACCGATCGGCCTGTCAATTTGTTTTCCACGCAACTTCGTTTGCATTTTACCTTGCTATCACCGTTAGTTATTCCTCTCTATCTCCTATCCTCGCATCCCTTTCAATATCGCCTTTCATATTCTCCGATCCACGCGCCTTCCGTCGTGTATCCTCCCGAAACGAAAGCGAACACGAAAGAAAAGTACAGGCGAAGTATGTAAATGATCGTGTCAGCGATCCTTGATCGCTGTTCAACCCTTTCGACCGTTTCTTATTTCGAAGGTGGAGGAGTAGTATCTATAACGATAATCTGAAATACTGCTTCGAGATTTGGCATTTATCGACGACTATTCGCTATTTAACGACGGATTTTATCACCATTTTCATAGTTGGACGCTCGATCGAAAGGGTGGTGGGTCCAGCTGGCCCTCGACTCGCGAATCAGGACAACAACCGAGGAAACGAGTGTCTGTGAACCGGAACTCATCGAACGAAACCATCAACTGGATTGGTACTTGAACATTTCCTAGCTTGAACACAAAATCGGACTTCGCTTTTCGTTCGTCTTCCCGCTCTATCGATGAACCGTCGCGAATCAGCCTCGCTAAACATAAAGATTCCTGCGTGGTACCGCTTACGCTACTACTCGACTTCCTCCCCTCTGTGTATCCTTGTTCGAATCTGGTCGCGCGAAGGAAGGGACCGAAAGTCTCCGCGAATCCCTGGTAATCGGGAGCGTGAACACGATCGCACGCGCCATCGGCAGACACCTTTCCGCGACATTCATCGCGACTTTCCGCTCTTTTCATCCTGTCACCGCACACTCCTTTCGATCGCTTTCGCAAACTAGTCGTGCCACCGACCTTCAGCGACAAGATGGCGCCGCTCGCACGCACACAGGAGAAAACTAGCTTCTCGCGCAGCTTTTTATTTCCGGTCGGTTCCTGTCTCGATCGTGCACGAAGAAGGGCGGTCAGCTCGTTGCAAGTGTTAGGGTGCAACCGTGCGACTCTCATTCTTCGTCGTAAATTTCACAATACATTGCGATCACGCTCGACCTAACAAACGCGTGCACTGGCTGTGATCTAAAACTCGAAACGAGCCCACGCTCACCTCTTCGACTCGCTGTATCGTAAATTCGCTCGTAGCTTTGTGTGAATCGTGCACGATCGACGGTTGGCGCTAATTAACAGCTTGACAAGAGCAACGTACATCCGTTTTTCTCTGTGTTCAACTGACTGTACGCGTGTTTGTGTAAGTGTATGTGTGTGTGCAAGTGTACGTGTCTGTGTGTTGTTCGTGTACGGGTACAATTGCAGCGTTACGCTCCGAAAAAACGGAATCGCATTCCAACGGGCTCGCGTTCGAAGATACATACAGAGAATGCAGGCTTGTTACGAGTATTTTGTCCTCGGTGAAAAAGCAGTCTCTCCGCTGCAGCAAGACACACTTGTTCTCGTTCTCCGTGTGCCTCTCGCCGCATAACGTCACGCGGTCTCATCCTCGCGAAGTCGATGGCGAGCACCATCGCCGTTTTCCTTCCTGTCCCCTCCAAACCCCTTCTCTCTTCTTGCCCTCCTTTTCCGCTCGATCGTGGCTTCGTCCGTTTTCGCGCAGTGTTATAATCATTAAAACGAATATTTTTTATTTATTTATTTATTTTTTTTTTTTGGTTTGCTTGTTCAGCGTACCCTCGCCTACGTGTGTACCCGATATAATTACATCGATAATAATTAATTAGTATTATCTGGTACGATTCCCCTGGTTTCGTCGCCGGCCGGCTCCCCCTTCGACCCGCCGTTTTACCGGCGTTCGCGCGAACATCGGAGGGGGGTAGGGGTTCGACGACGTTCTCTTATATACTTTTATTATTTTTTGTTGCTCGCGAAGCCGCCGCGACATAAAACTCTCATTCCCTTCGTTTCGTTTATACCGTTTATTTGTTATTTTTTTTTCTTTATTTATTTGTTATCATTTGTATTGAACACTGGAGTCGGTGGTGTGGGGGATGGACGCGCGACCAAAACACCCTCTGCTCCATCCCCCTATTAGCACGTAGGTCCCTACGCGGGGTGCGTATATACCGTAACACCTCCGAAGCGGCTGTCCTGTACTTTCCGACGCACGATCTATGAATCGGTCGAAACTCTCTCGCCACCTCTTCCCCTCGTTCACCGTTCTTTTTACACCTTTATTTCGAACTCGTTTAACGTCGTCCCTCGACGTCTCCCGTACCCCTTCACCCTTCGTTCCTCTCGCGTTCACTGGTCCTTCTCGAGCTCCGTCCCGGCAACGGTCGTTCCGTTCGCGCGTCGCACCGATGGAAGAAACGATGTGGCACCCATTTCCTAGTCAGCCGATTCTTGGTCGTTGAATTCACCCCTCTCGCGTTAACTCCCGCTTTCTCGTCCGTTTCGTGTCCCGCTGACGCGTAATAATGGATTGGAAGCACCCCTCGTATTGACAGACTATGGACAGCGTGGCTAGCGTTCGCAGCTAGCGCGACTACGACGACGTGTGAAGGAGGCCTACGTCAGGCACCGTAGGGAGCTGCAGCTGTGATTCGACAACCGTCCCAGCATCGACCACCACGTTGCCACCGTCTCCTTCACTGTAATCACACGAATTCCCTTCAGTTCTGCTAGCTTTTGCGTTTCATCAACCTTTCGCGAGATTATCACTGTTGAGGGGGGCGGGTTATGTGGAATGAAAAGGAACTAGTGTGAATAATTATATGTATTTCGTAAAAATGTGTCTTGGTGATGTCCACGAGAATAGGAATAGGAACTCTCAAAGCTGCAAACGCGGCGACGTGACTGTGGGAATATTCATATCTGAGGGTATTAACCCTTTGTACTCGAGAGGTGACTGTTAGTCGTCTAATGATACTAACTTCAAAAATTTTTAAATTTAAAATATTTACTGAGATTCGTCTATATTAAATGTCATTTAGGTTAGTTAAGTAATTTGAGTAACAGTTTAAATATAGCTTTACCTCAACCATTACTCTCTCTCATTGATACTTACCCTTACGATAGATTTCTCAGACTTTCACCCGATGACCAGGGGAATCTCGTTACCTTATAGCTTACTATAGCACGGAAAAGAGTCTCAGGGTCAAGGATCGATTAATGTACCCACCTAGTAGTCAGACGTCAGTCTCGATGCTCATACAGGCTGGATTAATATTGTTGTTATGGCGAGGGTTGCAGTTGGGCTTCTTCGTAATCTCAGGATGAGTGAGCAGTATGCTCTCTTCCAGCTCCATTATGTCGGACGACGATTCCGACATCGAACTCTTCTTCAAGTGTTGACCTGCGAAACACACGAGACACCACAGTTCGACACGGCTTCACGAGTTTCGTAAACTGTCGCTGCAACAGGGAGCTCTGGGTAAACTCGGGAAGTCGAGCTTAAAATCGTCCGTGCGTGCTTTCAGGATAATCCTCCCTGAGTGCGCTCTCTCTGCTGGCTTTACGCGACCGACAGCTTCCCGTCGACTATCAATTTCCCCTTAATCGTTCGCGTTCAACAACCGTTCCCGTCGAAGCTCTGGGAGCTGTCGAGGAAGGCGAGAAAAATCAGCGAGCTCGCGCGTAAGCGGATTAAAATCACGGCGAGCTGTCGTTGTCAGCAGGCGCGTGGACACGCGACATCGTTACATACTCTCGGCGGGATTTGTCAACCAATAAGAGACGCGTGAGAGCGCTTGTGGAATAACCTCTGAATCAACTTTCTTATCGAACACGTTCGACGCTTTGAACGATTCTCAAGTCTGATTACCGAAAGACTTCCGTGGTCCCAATCGTGCAAGCAGACCAATTTCGCGTGAACTGTCGCAGCACCATTATCGAGTTTACCAGCTCCGTTCTATTGGGTAACAAACGCGGATTATTAAATTAGTCGCACGCGACAAGGTGCTTTCGTGACCCGTGACTGACGCCATTAGCAAACACGTTCCGCCAAGGAACCGGGGTCCTCGCCTTTAAAAGCAGACCGCCAGCACGGCGAAACGTTAATCGTCAAAGCTACCAAAGCCGGCAGAGCACTTGAACCCGGGTACACGGTTGATCCGCTGGTGCGGTTCGAAAGTCTTGTCTCTGTACAGGGGAACACCGTTCAGGGAGGAGGGATTCACGAGCAAGAGGATTAAACGGGGGTGGCTCGTACCAGGCAGATACGGGCAGCTGGTCACGTGATTGAAGTTCTGCGACTGCATCTCCTCCTGGTCGGTCTCACGATGATAGAAGTAGTTGAAGTTGGAGACGATGACAGGGACGGGCAGGGCGATCGTCAGCACACCGGCGATCGCGCACAAGGAGCCCACGATCTTCCCCCAGACTCCCACGGGCCTGAAGCAGAGGGAAACAGCTGGTTTGATTCGCTGTCGGCCGCTGTGTCGCACGTCGATATAGCTTCATTCCTCGTCTAGTAGAAACTCGGTGCTAGGTGTGGTGTTTCTATCTTGTGTGAGTTTGCCGTGTCGAGTCGAGTGTGGCGCTACTTATGCGGTACTGGAGGCTCCTACAGATACGTATACACGGCGATACTAATGTCTGCGCGCGTTTTGCAAACAGAGATCAACCGTGATAGCGATCGTTGTCGTCGTCAACAAATTTTTATTTACTTATTTATTTATTTTTTATTTATTAATAAACGGGTATAACCCATTAGTATACAAAGGAGAGTAATATAACCATGAAAAAAATATAAACATAGAAACTATAATATCTCTTTAATTTAATTTAAGTTGATGTAATTTAATTTTTATTTACTTAATTTACTTTAATTTATAATTAATTCTTAATTATATTTAAAGTATGTTATACATCCGCCTCATTACTGTGTCACTATATTTTTCATGTATTATACCAGTGGGACATTTTCCCGTGCAACTTAATTAATTACTGCATTTAATTAAACTAATAATATAACACATAGAATTTTTGGTTTTCAGGCGTTCAAGTGGTACTTGTTCGAGATACCGATCGGTACCAATCTCTGTTTGCCGTGGAACGTCGTCGCGTAATCGCAGAACCGTGTATACTTACTATAGTGTTTCGCGTGTCTAATAAGAAGCGGGCTCTCTAGGCTAGACTAGGGGACTAACGTGACTCTCTAGAAAAAAAAGGCTCTCTCCTCTTTCTCTCTGGTCTGTGCCGATGCACCGTTCCAAACAAGCGCGTGCCATTCCGTTGCTCATGTTCGAATCCTATCGGACCCTCTAAACGGTACGACATGCAAACAATACGCTACATTTTCGCGCTCCGTTACGGAGCGCAACGATCGAGTCGAAAGACATTCTCCTCTGATCGAACCATGTTGGATCTCTCGCCCTGTCGATTCAACGATGCCACGTTTTGTTGGTGCGACATGTACGAGGCGATTGAAACACCGTGCCACGGACCATCCCGAGAATCGGCCGAGTTAACGAGCAATTAACCCTTTCGCTACGGTGGGCCTCGCCATGGAGTGCCTTGCGTGGAATGGAGCGTCGTGCTGGAAGTACAGTCTTCAGCACTCAGGACCAAGACTTTTGTCTCAAAAACGACTTCTTAACATTACTTTTAGAAGCAAAATGATTCGGGTTCATAATTTTTCATTCAACAGTTATTATTTTTACATTACACGACAAAATAATAAGTATAATTATAACATAATGTTGGCTAATCATTTTTTAATAATCAGATTCTGTATGAAATTTCTCAAAACACGGATAAAACTTAACTTCTGGCTCCATTTTTGCGATACATGACAATAGTCACCCGTAGTAGCGAAAGAGTTAAGGGACGATTCTGGTCGAGCGACGGAGATTACCGCGACTTTCTTTTTTCAAGCACGTCGGAGAGCAGAGAGATGCGATCAGAATCGTTTTCATCGAAATTCAAAGCTTGAATTGGAGCTCGCATCGCGCGAACGAGCTACAGGTTCAGCCTCCTCGCACCCTTGGAACGCTTTCGCGTCCTTCCGGCGAGGAGATCGGTAACGAAGCGGAATTTCGCGTCGACACGCGAGCTCGTTGTCGCTGGATCGTTCGATAATTTTGTTTCGACCCGTTTCCGACCAGTTGCAAATTCACCTCCATTCGTTTGTCTCCTTCTTCCTCCCTCCATCACGCTTTCTGTCTTTTTCTCTCTCTCTCTCTCTCTCCGTTCTGCTTTCCGCTGCTGCGTTTTTCTCTTTCTCTTCGACCTGTGCTGAAAACTCGACGAAAATTCCCAACGAGATGCCAATTAACCGTTCGAACGGCGAAACGATAAAAAGCTTTCCTCTTCTCAATTACCGTACGCCGGATCGTGGGGCGCGAAACCACGGTTATTCCCGGACTAATGTCGGGGCTGCGAAACGACGCATTCTTTACGGTCTAATTGAATAACTGTCGCTGTACGCGCGAACAATACCGGTTCGAGATCAAAGGCGGTGGCGAAGAATTCACGTCGTTCGTAGCAGCGCTCCTCATTCAACGCTCGCCCGATGAATGCCCCGCGAACGGATTTTAGCGCGAGTTCTCCTCTCCCTCTCGAGCTCGAGTTTTCTTTTCGTCCGCCTTCAAAGGAAGCGTGTACACACGCGGCGTTCCTGTTGTTCCGAAGCACGCGAATTCTTTCACCTGCGTCTTTAACATTGGTCACACTCTTGCGAATTATTCCGATCGTTTGTAAGTATCTGAACGTTTGGATCGCTTGAACCCTTTGAGTGCTAAATAACTCTTGGTCGAAGTGCTTCCTCTATTAACAAGTGTGTTGTTCTAAATGGGAGCGAGGAAAAATTGATGAACGCATATATGCGTCCATGGTTCACACGAGTAGCGTTCGTAAGACGTACATACGCGCCCATAGCAGTCAAAGGGTTAATAGTGATGATACCGGAATTGTTATCAAACTGCGCGAATTTATGATCATTTGTAATATGCAGTGTAAATTTTAAGCGTTTATTTAAAACGTTATAATGTATTTAAAATTCAATTTATCGTTGGACTGCGAATTTTTATACAAATTCATATTTTTACGAATGCTACTAGAATTCTGTTTGATCTTGTGCTACGCTTTGATTACGTCGTGCATTTTTGTAAATGTATAAAAATTCGCAGCGATTACTTACTTCGTTTCAAACGTTTTTCTAAACGAATTCCTCTCTGATGTTTAAATTGCGCAACACGGGGATAAGTGATTATATCCTCAAACGTTTTAATCAAACGTTCAGATACTTTTGAACGATAGCGTACGTCTCTACGCTAGATAGCAGATTGTTATTGCAGTCCCTGTGTGTGAATTCTAATTTTCAGTGAGTCGCATTGCATTGAATTAGTTGCAAAAAAAGAGATCATTCCTATGCAGGTGTCACTGTACTATGGGCCTTTGTGATCCATGACTGATGGTGGTAGCAGTGATGACAGCGTTGTGAGCGAAAGTAGAAAAAAGAATGCTTTCCAAATAGGGATGCGAGAGTATTGTTAATCCTCTTTGATCGGTACGGACGGGAAGGTTGTGGAGTATGTTTGATCGCGAACAAGCATGCAAAAATGTGTAGGTCAATGATTGTTAGGAAATCAGAGGTAGTGGAAACTAGAGAACAAAAGTTCAACCCTAGATCACGTCGAACTAATCACGTGCAAAAGTTACGACTTAAATAGAACAGCTGATATTTAATATCAGAGAATTATTACATTCCGTTGTTAATAATTAATTGTTAATAATTAAAAAGATACGCCGAGAAGCTACCCAAGAGAAAGTTAATTTCATCAAAGTTGAAAATCACATAATTACTTTACTAAAAATCTTCAATTACTGAAATTAAAGAAAAAAATAATGTGAAAAAGATTTTGTAAAAGCGCATATTTTCAATTTCTGTGGATCCTAAATTAAACATCGTAACTTTTACTGCGGTTTAGCGATTTGGGGAAACGATTTTCGAGGTTTCTCTCCCGAACATGCCTCCGCGAGAAATCGACTTGCCCAAGCTCAACTTGTGCCCATGCTAATGATAGTCTGAACAAAGGAAGGGAGCGTGGTGTCAAGGGTGTTATGTTTCGATTCGATTTCGAAACGTAGCGCACAATGAAGGGCGATCCGTCGTGGACGAAGGGTTTTCGAAACTGCGATCGATCGCGGTAACGGGAGGCGAGGGATCGACGTAACGAGACGCCTGGTATAGCCGAGGGCGGGAAACACTTTCTGAAGCTGGTTACGCGAGAAACGGGCTCCGACAGAGGAAGCGGATGACGCCGGTCTCTCGACAAAGGAGTCGAGTTCGATGCGTGTATCGTAATGGGAAACTAGAACGGGGGCCTCTTGCGTGCGATAGACAGGACGAACTCTCTCATAGTGGAAAGCTCTTGTCGGCATATGACGATCCTAAATAGCTTTGTTCATGCAGAACAAGAATTATTCGTTCGTATCAATATTTAGTTTTAAAATTATATTACAAGAATCGTTTGGATCGTTTAGCAGCTTCTGAACGGTTTAGATAGAATTACAAATAATTTGCTGATATCAACCTTCAGTTTCCAAATTGTTCAAAGGATTGTGGATCGTTTAGAAACTTCCAAAACATTTTGGATCTAATAAATTTTAATATATTTCCGAAAAGCGTTTTGGAGTAAACGATATTTTCTGTGTTGCTTCATAAAGAATGGCTTTCAGCTAATTAGATTGCAGATGCATTATGTTTGCATGCAAGTATTTTTAGCAACGGGATCCTTTGAATTTATATTTTAACTTGTCTATTTTTACGCAACTGCACTTTCGCGGTTATTATTGATCGAGCTGTTTTGTAGACCGCAACAAATACGAGAAATTCGGGGATAGCGAAATTGTTAACGTCGAATCTTAATTTCACGGGAAAATAGGTATTTGTGATTGAAATGTGGAAAGAGTTATATCTTCAACGAAACCCACCTTGTATGCAGTCACGGTGCAACGATATGTAGACACGGTATTTATGTACGAGAATAATCAACAGTCGCTTCGGTTTCGTTCCCATTCGCTAAGTAGAATTTCAATGAAACAAACGTTTCTGCTATTTTACGCTGCTATCTCACCACCGACATCGAACTGCAACTAGTCAAACCTTAGGCTGTAATTTTCAAAGGAGCTGTGCTACCTAGTCTCCGTAATAGTTTAACAACAGACCTCGCTACTAATCACTGTTCTCCAGCACATAAGTGCTTCCTACAACAAACGCGATTAATGGAGTACAATAAAAGGGAATCGGGAATGAAAAATCGAATATTTCGTTTGATTAACGCTTAATGTAACTTAATTTTTGCCAGTATTTTGATAGGAATTTAAAGTGGAATGTAACTGTAATCGTTTAACTCTTTGAGGCACGGTGGAATTAAAAATGTCCCACCTTTTTGATGCATGGTAATACATGGTCTATCTAAATAATATTTAAATATTGCAATAGCTGCATGTGCATGGGTTTATATTTAGTCTTACTTACGTAAAGCAGTTGGTAATACCATAAAGAAATTTTATAAATATGTTCGTTTGTGTTGACAAATTTCAACATGTCAGTACTTTGTTAATAAAAATATACCAATTTTGTTTAATTTAAAACGCAACAAAATTTTTGTGCAACATGGGTCTGTTTATTCTCTGAAATTCAGTGCCTCAAAGAGTTAATGAAATAACGTTGACAAGTTTCTATCTACGAATAGTGTAAAGCGAAATTCTAACTGAAATAATGGGATATCTACTTTTATGAAACATTCAAACAATTCCAGGAATTTTAACTCCCGTTCTCACAGATACAGCGATTACATTTATGACTTGGAGAACACAGGGCATAGTATTCGAGGCAAAAAAGGGCCTCGGTGGCCATAATGTCTTTATTGTACCCGACCGTACAATTCGCCAGCGAAACGATCCAGTTAATTATCTCTGTCCAAACGCGTTGCATTCCCGTCCATAAATCATCGAACGTTTAATACACACATTCAGAAGAAAGCAAACTTCGCGTTACAGTCGTAGAGCAAAGCTATCACTCAGTGATTATTTACAGTGATTAAGATGGATAGTTGGTATTAAAAAATTTAGAACGCGTGAGGTAGCGAATTCACGATTGACACTAAGTTTATGGGTTTCGAATTTCGTGAACAAGATTTTCAAAAACAATTACTACTAATCTTAATAATTTTTGCTGAATTCGATTAAATATCCTAAAAAAATTTTCGATAAAATTTGTATTCTATGCTAATTAATAAAAAGTTATCTACAATAATATTAATAAAAATAAATATATAAAAATTTGCAAATCATAATGCTGTGCTTTACATTGTCTTCTTGTCTAAAACTTTTGTCCGCTACTGTACTTATATCAGAAACAGATATACAACAAATGTTTTTTAAATCTAGTGTTAAATTTGACAAATAACGTAATGTAACCCAAGCGTTCGATTTTTATTTTTAAGATTTTATTGAAGGTTTGACAGCAGTAAGAATCCTACTCAAAATTTGAAAGTGTCCATCGACTTATGGACGGGAATGTACCTTGAGTCTTCGCGGCGAAAACACCACGACGCCCTTCGTTTTCGCGCTCTCTAGACGCGTTTATCGTCGACGATCCGAATCGTCGCGATTTCTCGGCCCTTTCGACCGAGGGCGTTTCCAAGAAACGAGCCCGTGCCGGTTGCCCGAGGACACTTATTGATTTACGGTAGGCAATTGCTCAAGAAGCCCCTTCGTAACACCAGAGATCTCGAGCCTCTCTCGACGGATGCTCTTGAATCTCGAGGGCCTACCGCGAACCATGAAACTACTCTGTCGATATTATAATCGCACCCTACGTGCAACCAAGCATGCCATAATTCGTGACACGGTTGAGGTGAGACCGAACAACAGCCTTTAGCGTTGCAATTCGTTTCTATTGTTTCCGTTACTCGTGCCATTCTAACTGTTTTGTACCGTTCAAGCTAAAAGTGTAATGAAAAATCTTAATTTTAGCATGATTTAAGTTCCAGCTAATTCAAATTAAGCTCGAATCAGGTTAAGTTTGAATAATTGAGATTTGAATAATTGTCGAACAGCGAACTTCGCTTTATGTAATCTGCATCGTTTATTGAGCTTAAATAATTTCTGCTGTCGTTTAAAGGGACTGAGCAAACTGAAGTTATGGTGAGTTTAGGTTATGTTTGGCTACTTCGCAGTACCATTGAGGTTAGATCTCTAGCGATTTGTTTTCGTTATTTCTTCCTATGCTTGAAGTATCATAAAAAATTATCCAGCAAGATTCTGCCTAAGTTAGGTTTCTCTTTGTTATTTACATTAATCGCGTGATTTTACTTTCTCGATTCTTTTGTACCAAAAAATAATAGATGAATTCGCGACGCCGTTGAAACAAAATTTTTAAATCCATATTGAAAAATGTGCTCAGCCTGTTGCCACTCGTTTGTATTATTCTCGCCGTGTGCACGATCCGAATAGAAAAATGCACACCGAGAAACATTTCTATCGCGGGATGGTTACAATGGAAGTAATAACGGGTTTCCGTGTCGTTGAATTATCGATCTGTATTACCGGCAACGTCAAACGGGCGCAGAGCGGAAGAAAGCGAGGTCTCTCGATGCTCATGAACAATCTCGATCGAGATCGTGCACTCTAAATACTCGCGACAAATGTAACGTGCAATTTCCCAGGGCAGATTGCGCGAAGAGAGGGGAACGGGAGGGGGGGATCGTAACGGAGCATTTTCCTCGTGACTCGGATTCCGGAGCGTAATGAAGTTGCAACGTCACCGGCTGGGGCGTACCACTGGGTGTTCGCATCCTCCAGCCCTCAATTATTTTTCCAAAGGCCAATTAAGCGCGTTAAACGCGGCACTCGCTTCAATTGAGAGTGACTTTCGATTCGCACCTCCCTCTACGCGGCGAAAACGCGGCCTTTTCTCCCTTTTCACCGTCTTCGCCTCTCTTTTTCTGTCTTTTCGCTGGTAAACGGAATCGGGATCGTCCTGTCGACGTCAAGAGGTCGCGAACGGGAAACAGAGAGCCTAGGGCACAATTTATCGGAGGCGAGAAGGGACGAATCGACGAAGGGTCGGCCGAGGCGGAAACGGAAGAACGGCGCGGCAGAAGGAGAGCGGGAAAGAATCGAAAACCGGTCGAACGGCCGAGTCAGCGCGGACACGCTCGAGATGAAGGTAATAAACGCAGCGACTGGGTGGATTCTGCAAAAATTAAACGATGTTTCGATCGACGCGCTGCTCGCGACGCGAAACGAGACGCGCTCGCTCGGGGAGGAAAGAGAATTACTCGACGAGGTATGCGAGCGACGAGAAGAACACGAGCAGAATTTAATCTCGGGATCAAGAGTACGGGATAAACGAAAACATTCCAATCCCGCGTGAAGGGACTGCGGAGGCGAAGCGCGACGAGAGGGGGAGTTAGATGCGTGAAAGTCGAGACGACTGAGAACTAGCGTGTTCAACTCTATCAAGCACTAATAAGTAAGTAAGTAAAGTTTCAAACCAAAACTAAAGCGATCAAACAGGGTGAAAATTGGCGTGGAAGTGGTTGGGGTCGTTGGAAGGAGGGGAGGACGTGCTCGTCGGGGAACGATCGGGACAGAGAGTAGAGAACGCGTTGCCAGGAGGAGAAGTAGTTCGAGTAAATTGAAGTATCTTAAGTAAAAAGTATCATAATATAGGAAGAGTAAAGTAGAGAGTGTGTGTTCGTTTGTTTGGCGGGCATTAACTAGAGTCTTAAGTGAAAGTGAGTACATCATACGTCATGTCACCATAGCCCACGGTCGTCATCGTGACAACGGCCCACCAGAACGCGTCCGGAATGGACTTGAAGAACGAATTCTCGGAGCCGGCCTCCGCGAAGTATACCGCCGATGAGAATAGCACCACACCTGCAATGCAAGGAAGAAAACACCGGTTCAGTGGGTTTAACGCCCCCGGTGGCTCTGTACCTCATGTCCCCGTAGCCCACGGTCGTCATCGTGACCACCGCCCACCAGAACGCGTCCGGTATCGATTTGAAGAAGCTGTCCTGCGTGCCCGCCTCCGCGAAGTAAACAGCCGACGAGAACAGCACCACACCTGGAACGCACACAAGAGGAACAGACGCTTCAAGACACGCTACTTTTCCGGCCCCTAGCTCTTTTAGTAGTCTCCGCTGCTGCTTAGCGCTCTCCTCTCTCCGTCCGAGCTTTGTGTTATCCTCTGCGCCTTCCGAACTGTGGCTGTTGCGAAGGGAAAATGGTGGAAAAGGAAAGGGAAGGCTGTGGTTTCGTCTGGGGCTTAATAGTGGGACTTATTGGTAACGCTTACTTAGCAGGCCCATGCCTTAAACACAGGGGTAGGAAGGGATACTTTGGAACTTGTAGGTATATGCAGGAACCGTGGCGGATTCGGATATTTGCGAGAAAGATAATTGGTTAGTCCCTCCTAGTGGGTCGCCTAGAGGGTAGGAATGTCGCCACAAAACTATTTCTAGTATATATGGTTCCATCTTAATCCTACGAGTTAAACTTGTGGCTGTTACGAAGAAAGAGTGGAGGAAAACGAAAGGGAAGGGACGTTTCGTCCAGGGCCTGCTAGTAGACTCATCAGTAAAGGTTACTTGTACCTTAGACACAGGGATAGGAAGGGATATTTCGGAACTTGAACATATAGGAACCGTGACGGACTCCAGTTCTTGCGAGAAAGGTAGTTGGTTGATCCCACCTGGTGGCGAGGGTAGGAAAGTCGCCACAGAACACTTCTGTCGCGAAAGATCGATCGATTCGTCTTTCGATCTGTCGATCGAGCGTCAACGCTCCACCTTTCGATCTTTTGCTTTCTTTCTCTCTTTTTCTCCGGCTCGATCGAACAACGTCGACAGGTTTGCGGGCTTCCTCTCGCTCTCTCCATTACGTTGATTGGATTTCGATTCTTCCTCCAGATAGGGGATGATCGACCTTCGGCTTTCGTTACCTAGATCCTTCGCGCGCCATGCTTCCAACCGATTCAACGACTGCTTCAAAGGAGTCTCGCGTTCCCTCGATCGAACATCTTCGATCGTGGATCTTTGGATACGTCTGGTGACAGCGATCGATTGTGGTCACTGTTTGTTCCGCCTCTCTGTATCGTTTGCTGTATTAGATTGCTCGGACGATTCACGCTGATTTTTTAACACGTGTTCAATCATTTTCTCATTATTCAACGCCAATGTATGACAAAATGGATCGCGTAAAATGTTTTTCATATATTTTTACTCTTTTATATCTCGTTCAACTTCTGTCAGTATAATATGAATAGGTACACTAGCGGATAAAAGTGTAAGACTAAAACGTCAACGAGAATAAATTAATTCATTTATAAGAAATAGCATAATAAACAAAATCTGTATTTTATTATAATAACAACAAAAATGAATTTATAATTAATATATAATCAAACCATAAAGCTATCTTTACATTGTCTTCTCTTCTTAAACTTTTGTCCGCTACTGTAAGTTGTAAGTAACAAAAAGCTTGATCAATGCTCTTTATAAGAACGTTAAACAAAAAGGGCTTATACTTGAATATAATTACATTCGACTCGTATTAGTCCAAATGCTTCTAACTTTCGTTAATAACAAACGGGAACAAAGTTAGCTAACATTTTTCATAGTCACCAGAAGTATCCAAAAATCGTAAAAAAGACTGCTTGCTCTGAGAAAAATTGACGAGGACACAAGTCGGTGACACTTTCGGGACCCCAATAAAGAATCGATAGACGAACGGGGCTGTAAATTTCCTCGCGGGAAGCCGCCTTCCGAAATGCCTCGACGGAGATCTCCGTCAGCGGAAGAGCTGGAAGACGCCGGGGAAATGTTTCCGGTACCCGAACAATGCCAGCCAATGAATCCCCCGGCTCCCTGCGAGACGCCGCCACTTTATTTTCGCGGCGTCGAACTACGAGCGCCGAACATCCGCGCGATTAAATTGCAAATTCTTGGCGGCCCGGACGTCCTTCCAGTTCGCCGTATTAAAGCGAATCCGGTAAATAAACTCGTCTATCGTTCTCGGGGTCACGGAAGTCGGCCGAACTTCCTCTCCGCCGCGGAAGTAAACACGTTCGACTCGAGATAACAACCGAGTCGCCGCTGAAAAGTTTTTCGGGCACACTTGGAGCACGTCCGCGGATTTGCTGACTCGTTTTGAAATATTTCACCTTTACTCGATCAACGATGGATCTCGTTCCGTCCAGTACGCAATGCGCAAACGTTTCAGCGACGACGCGGGTAAATCAAATAGCGGCACAGCACCTTTGAAGCACCATCGAAGCTGTAGAAAAAGTTAGAATCGTTCCCACGCACGCGCGAAGGTGTACCCCTGCTATGGAATTTCGACGTACGAGAAAGGTAAAATAAAGGAAGAAGAAGAAAGAGAACAGATGAAAATCGGTAGACGCGCGAGCGGTAAGAGGAAGATGCACGCGTGAAAGCTGGACTCACCGATGAAAAGGAAAAAGATGAGCAAGCCGAGCTCCCTCATGGAGGCCTTGAGCGTTCGGCCGAGGATCTGGAGGCCTTTACTGTGCCTGGACAGCTTGAATATCCGGAACACCCTGACGAGCCTGATGACCCTGAGTATCGCCAGGGACATCGCCTGGTTCGTGCTCTTGTCCTGCGGGCTTACCGGCGCCTTCGGTAAATCGATCGTCTCCTCCTCCTCGGCCATCACGGTGCCGAGCGTGATGAAGTAAGGAATGATCGCGATGATGTCGATGAAGTTCATTACGTCACGGAAGAAGTTCAGTTTGTTTGGACAGGCGAGGAAGCGCACCGATAACTCGAACGTGAACCAGATGATACAAATAGTCTCTATTAGGAAGAACGGGTCGGTAATGTCCGGCACTTCGTCCTCCTCGATCTTCGTGCCGTTCGTCGTCGTGTTGAACACCCTGTAATGCTTGTACTCCGGCAGGGTCTCCAGGCAGAATATCACGATCGAGAGGAGGATCACGATCACGGATATTATCGCGACCACCCGGGCGCCCTGCGAGCTCTCCGGGTACTCGAACAGCAGCCAGACCTTCCTTTGGAGCTCGTGCGACGGCAGCGGCTTCTCCTCCTCCTTGATGAACCCCTCGTCCTCCCTGCGAATTTCACCAACAGGTTTATACACGCTTTTCACGTTGTAGCTGGCTTCTAGCTGGAACGGTAAGCGTAATTGGTAAGCGACGCGTTTTTATCGGTTCCCGTTAACGCGACGAGGAAAGAACGGATCGCGAAGAACTCGTGTTTCAAGCTTCTTTTTCGTCCTATTATGGCGGTAACGAAGGTCATGAAAAGGGGTTCCACGTCTTTCAAGAATTGGAAGATTGAATGACCACTTGTAATCAGCCATGTGGACTTCATTTGGGGACTCCAATTGTCTGGGGTTCCTCAAACTTCCTAGCTTTCTAGTTTGATTCGTAAACTATGGTACTTCGCTTCTGCGTGAATGTGGTTCTTCGAGAAACAGTAGAACTGAGAATTTGAAAATACAAGCGTTCAGAGATTTAAGTATTCAAGTATTTAAATACTTGAAAGCTTGAATGTTTGAATATTTAAAAGTTTGAAAACTTAAATATCTAAATATTCAGATATCCAAATATTTAAATATTCGAAATTTTGAAGATTTGAAAACTCGAATATTTGAAAGTTAAAAAGGTTTAAAGGCTTACAACTTCGAATACATTGTTGTAAAATGGTTTATTCTATAACTTTATTACAAAGTGCAAAGTACTTATACTAAAGTAGGAAAATTCACGTATGACATAACAATCGTTTAATTTCAATGTTGAGAAATCAAATATCATTTAACACTAGATTTACGCAATACAGAATTTTAAACTGCAGAGTTGAGAGGGAAATAGATTAGGGTATATTCCTATCACTTCATCGATAAAAGTCAATAAAAACTGCTAAGAATCATAGTGATTGTTTATACAAATTTTGCTCATGAAGTCCGTCAAATTGACGGGTCCCGTAAACCTAGTGTTAAAATATTTCATACGAAATAAAAAAGTAAATAAAAAATTCTTATCATTTGAAACGGAGCGAATAACTGTGAGCGTTAGATTCGTACCTGAATTTGTTGGTGGCCAGCTCGCCCAGCTCGTAGAACTTGATCTCCTCGGAGAAGACATCGAGAGGAACGTTGACCGGGCGACGGAGCCTGCCACCGCTCTGGTAGTAATAAAGTATCGCGTCGAAGGAGGGCCGGTTCCGGTCGAAGAAGTACTCGTTGCGAAGCGGATCGAAGTACCGGATCCGCCTGTGCGGATCGCCAAGGAGCGTGTCCGGAAATTGGTTCAGCGTACGCAGCTGCGTCTCAAACCGTAGCCCGCTCACCTGTCGAGATCGCGAGAAATCGATTATTGGTACACGCGGCCACCGCAACCTACCCCTAACTGTAATCCCTGTTCGCCGTTCGTGCTATTCTAATTGGGACAACGTGCCTTGCCCAGCTCGCCGAGCTTCCCGCTTCGAACCGCTAATTTTCTATGCGAAAATGGAATCGGTTTCCGAACTGGTTTCGATTGAACTTCGGTAAAGTACTCAACCGCCCAACTACGGAAAACGAACGACGCGCCTCTATGGCAATGGGAAGATGAACGTTAGTATATTTGTGTTTAACCCTTCGAGGGGTTCCTTTTATGACGTGGGCACTCACTAAGGAAGATTTTTTTTTATATTCCACCCCTAAGAGGGTTAAGTAGGGGTTGAAATTTTGTGTAAAAATCCGCCGATTTTGAAGCAAGCATTATGAAAACTGGTATTAAGCCTTTTGGTTAGAAACAAAGAAATGCGTGTTTCAACGTTTTTGAAAAATCAATGCCCAAGGGGGTAAAATAAGGGATGAAAGTTTGTTTAAAAATTCGTCGATTTTGAAGCAAGCACTGCTAGAAATTAGTATGTATTTAACTTTCTGGTTGAAATTGAAGTTAAGGGCTTGAACAATTGGACATCTCTTGAAAATAGCTAAAATTGAAATCAAAGTACTTCTGCACGAGCAACAGCTAATTATGTATAAAAAGGTCTTCCAGTCCGTTCACAAATTAACTAATGATAAAAATAATAATAATCACTGGTTGTACCCTACTTCGAATGTTGATACGCGTTTTAGCATATCGGTCTAAAGGAAACACGGACGTCGTTAACGATCGCTAAAAGCTTGTTTGGCGAAAACGTTGTTCTGTTCGACGCTCCCGGTCGTAACGACTCAACGACGATCATTATTAGCCGCTACACCGGCACGTAATGTCGATTATGAGGAATAAACGGGAGCGCGGACAGGACTGATTTGTTTTGGCTCGAAAAGAACGACGTTCTTTCGATCCTCCTCGACGGGACGGAAAACTAATAAACGAAACTGGGGTAATTGCGTCCCGCCATTAGGACGATTAAGAAGAAAAAGAAGAAGCATCGGTTATGACTGTCGCGGCTTGGGGCCGCTTTATCGACGGCGATGGAGGCCGAAAGACGAACGCCGAGAGTGCATGAGAATACCTTTCTCGCTGATCAAAACCTTCGTCTGCTAAGAAAAGGATTGAAATATATTTTATAACTCGCATTGACTTTCTGTGTAAAGTGTAAAGTGCCGAAGATAATAAATAATAAACTTTAACAAATAATCAATTAATAGTAATAATAAATTTTAATAAATTACCAAATGATTGTATCTAATAATTTTTCAGTCTGCAGTTACTTAATACTAACAATAATAATACATTCTACTAAATAATGAATTCTAATAAATAATGGAGCAACAACTATAGATTTCAATAAATAATTGAATAATAATAATAATACACCGTCTTAGAAAACGGAAATTCCGAATTATTTCATATAAACACGAGAGATTCCAGAAAATATGTCGTGTACCTTACGTTAAAATACAAGGCTACCTCATTCTCTTCCAATAAAGCTACCTAAATTTTCCTCCAACTTTTCCAGACTACACCTCGCCCAGGCAAGGATAATAAAATTTAACCAACAACAAACGGATCGGACGAGCAGAGAGGCGTGAGTGACGTTTCATTAAATATCGGTGCTCGAGAGCAACGGCGAACTCGACGCGCAAGCTGTTACAAACGACGGCTATCACGATGATCAACGGTCCCACGTATCAGCTGGAAAACGTTCCCGGTTACATCGTGCAACGGTTATCGATAGGAAACCGTGTGCGAATTTCGTGCGCGAGCGTCGATGCTCCACGAATCTCGCGCCGAAACGATGGACTTCGATCGCCGTTGCTGGACGCGCAGCATAAAAATCCATTATTTGGAAAGGGCAGTCAGGCTTCCTGTACGTCAGGGCTGGCTAACGTCTTTCGGTCGCGGGCCACATGTTCTCACCATGCGTTCACCAATTTCCCACTCCATGCATCTCGTTACACACACGAATATGTACGTAGAATCGCGTAGAGTACAGAAACAACAAAGAAATCACAACATATTTCTTACTAACCAGTATTGCACATTGTACGGCTATTACAAATGCTTAAACCGCCTACTCGTAACCGCTAATAATTTTTTGTAAGATTATTGATTTTTTCGATAGCTCTCTTTTTCCTTTTAAAACTCAACAATTACAGCAATACGTAACTCATAACTCATAACTATACGAATCACTTCGATCGGAAGTACACAAATGTGGAATAATGCCATCTATCTAACACCCTTTGCAACGGTTGTTATCATACTACACGTATCAATCAATATGTGTTTTGCAACACTTATTTTTTTAATATCGACCTGGTGTATTGTATGACTCATAACTCATAACTCTTATTATTTTTTTTGTTTTTTTCTAATCTTTTGTGTGCTCATCTTACTCGTATGATTTATTATACTTTTATTTTCTTCCTTCTATTATAACAAAGGGTTTATCCCATTGAAAATAAATAAATAAACAAATAAATAAAACTTGACATCGTCTCTTCACGTTTTATGAATTAGCACGTGTGTGAGTGATTTCTAATGTGAAATAGTGGGGAATAGTTAAGAAGCGGGCAAATGGGGGAACAGCCCATGTTTGGTTCGCGAGTCGCAGGTTCGCCAGCCCTGCTGTACGTTATATTGCGCGGGGCATCGCGACGGCGACGACGAGCTGGCCGTCGAGAACAGAAATTGGATTGCACCCGCGACGGCGCGGACACACGCGTGTGTGCACACCGTGCCGCTGCCAATCGATATTCGGTCTCGTTATCGAGCGTCCGCGAGCGGCCACGATTTCTCGCGGAAATCGTCTTTCGATCGGCTCTTCCGTTTCGCGGACTCGTTTCCAGTTCCATTTTGAACCGCGCGTTTCGGGCGGAGCTGGCGTCTACGAGAATAAGATCAATTTTGAAAACGAAAACATTCATAATTTGCTCGAGCTACCGATCTACGGGATCCATAGAACACCTTTCCTCGTTACATTTTTGTTTAATTAAGGAAAAATTGCTAGCTGTGAGTCAAAACGATTAATTCTTTGCACTCTAACGGTGAGTTATGGTAGTCAAATGGCGCTTTCACAAATTCCCAAACGCAAGTAGCCATGTTTACAAGTTTCAATATTATTTATGTTGGAAATGGAGTTTAATATTACTAAATAAAATAATTTTTTTTTAAATATTTAAATATTTCTTATATTATATAACACGAGAAAGGTACAACTCTGACCGAACCTCATCTGTCCCGATCCTTCAGCCCCTCTGTTCTGTTTCTTAACGTTTTTATAGTTTCTAAATATCTTCGAAGAAACTCTTCAGGAAGTACGTTAAGAGAAAACTGGTTTCCGGTTAACTTTTGCTTCGTAATCAATTTCTAACAATCTACCTATGTTAAATAAATTTTGATGTGAGTAAATTCTGGTACTGTCTAACTTCAATACTCTGCAATTGGGAATTTTTGAAAATCATGGATCGCCCTTCGAGTGTGAAGGGTTAAACTAAGATGTTTGGAAGATGTCAAAATAAATGTCCACCAAAAAATTGTTAAAGGACGAATTTATACACCATCAAATTAATTTCTTGCTCGATATATTTGCGAACGAATTCCTGCATGAATATTTATTTGCTATTATTTTTTTTTTATAAGAAAAAGGTCATCCAATTTGGAGAGTTCAAACTATACACAATTACAGAGCATCTGATGCAGCAAAGAAACGATTGGACCGATCGTGTGCCTGCTAAATTCAAAGTTTGCGACGCTATAACAACGCGAGGAATCGATCGGTTGTGATACAAGATCGGTATCGCGAATTTTTCCAGGAACCATCGAACGGTAACTGTAATTGGCGCAATGCAGTCGTGTCATCCACGAGGACAGATAATTCCGTTCACACAATACGACCTTGGTACTATATTGCCCCTGATTCCAAGACGAACTTGGCCGGCTGCCAAAATACGGTTCTGTAGGTCACTTCGTGTCTTGAGATAATCTTGCCTCGTCGAAAAGAAAAGAAATATACCGGACAAGAAGCGCAGTGGCGAACGGACGGCGCCAGCCGTTTATTCGAATCGAAAAACATACGAAAAATCGATCTAAACACGATCCATGAAAGATTCGACACGGATTCAACGATCTCTCTGAAGTTCTATGCTGCACGAGAAAGTGTTTTGCAGCAATGGACACGCATCTGTGGTCAATTTTTGCCCACTGCAAACTCGCATAACTGACACGAGTGCATAGCTGTTCCACGCTTTCGTTTACAATGTATTAGGTCCATTCAAAAATTCTCAGCGCCTCTTTATAGGGAAACCCTGTAAAATATCTTTCCTCTTTTTAACAGTTAGCCGACCGAATGGGAAGATCTCCCATCTTTTCCTCAACAAAGCGCTGCCATTGATTCTATTTACTTTCGTTACTAGTTAGTCTTGAATTAGTGTTGAATTTATTAAAAATTGTACTTTGGTAGAGCAGAAAATGCATTTGTTGAACTGTTAACAACACTAGTTCAAGGCTAACTAATAACAAAAGTAAATAGAATCAATGGCTGCGCCCTTGTTGCGGAAAAATGGGAGATCTCCCCATTCGTTGGTAAAGTGTTAAGTATCATAATGTATAATGATTTTCACCTGTCTCTTCATTTTCCGGATCATGTACAATACCTTTGCAAATAAAAACAAAAGGGCCTACTAGTCCGTAAATGAATTAATAAAAGAGTAAAAAATAAAATTAAAATATAATACACGAGGATAGACCTAACCTTGTAAACCCATAACAAAATATACTCTTCGTTCCATGCTACTTCGTAGGAAAATATCGGGGGATATTTATAATTCCTGCCAGTGTTTCGACGCGTGTTTTAACAATGGAACTGAATTAACCTATTATCCGTGTAACATTTTCCGCGCGATCTCCCAAATATTTGTCTGTTTAGTCACCGAACACCCTATACATCACGGCTGTTTACACGACGAGGGAATCCTGGAACGATTTGCATCGGCTCGATCCGTTTAACGCCGCTCCTCTATTCCTCTCCCGTGCACAACCCTCTCTTTGCCCGTTTTTTTTTTTCATTCCATCCGCCCCCTTTAGAGCATCGCGACAAGTATGCTTCGTTATTCCGGACAATTGCGATCAAACAGGGGTCGGCACTTTTTCCCGCGAGCCCTAGCTCCCAGCCAGTAGTTGAAACGCGCTGAATTTTCGACTCCAATTACCTCGCTGTCCCCGATAGAGCGCGGCCAGTGGAAGAGATATGAAATTCATCGGGCCACTCGTCGCGATTTCGCGTTTCGAATGGAGCGAGGTGAAATTTATACATGGCGCATGGTCATAACTCGCGAGGTACGGGAGATTGTACGGCAGAAACTGACATTTGTCGTAATTATGATAATATTCTAAATCTGCTTGTTAGAAATTGAATACAGAAATACTACGAAACGAAAATTAACCGAAAACCAGCTTGCTCTTAACGTACTTTCTGAAGGGTTTCTTCCAAGAACTCAAGCCACATCTGACATTTTAGAAACTACGAAAACGTTAAGAAACAGAATTTTTAATTATATTCAACACTAGTTCAAGACTAACTAATGAAAGTAAATAGAATCAATGACAGAGGAAAGAATGGGAGATCTTCCTATTCTATTAGCTAAGTGTTAAGCAACTGTATTAATAATCACTATCGACAAGAAATTGACTTTTTTCACAAAAGTTTAGAACCTTTTAAGATTCCTCTGTTAAAAATATTCAAGAACCAGAATGTAGTATACTGTAAATATTTAAAAACTTGTGCTGCTATGTATTTTTCCCTCTGATACCAGAAGACTTTTGTCTGTTAATAAAGCATTATTATTATTATTAAAAAACAAGCTTCGAAGTGATGGAATAAATTTGTCTGGCACGCGAGATTTCGATCCGTGGAAAAATCGATGTGGAGGTTAATAGAGGGCAGTGCGTGCACACAAATGACGATTTGCGTAATGGCCGTTGTTACAGATTGCTGTATTAATACCTATTTATCAATGGTAGTAATATGTGTACAAACAAGCTATATTTGGCTGAAAGATTGTTCGAAGTCTTGGCCGTGCTCCAGCGTACAGTAGCGGACAAAAGTTTAAGACGGGAGGACAATGTAAAACATAGCTTTATGGTTTGTAAATGTTGTCTACTTATATTTATTTTTACTATTATTATGGTAGAACACTATTTATTGATCAGCATAAAACTATTTCTTATGAACTAATTAATTTGCTTTCGTTGATTCTTTGGTCTTAAACTTTCATCCGCTACTGTACAATCCTATTGCCGTCTAATTGCAACCTATTTTGTTTCTTTCGAGCGTTAAAATGATACTCTTCGTCTTTGGGTGTTCATGACTGTTATCGCAGTAGCTAATGCTTCTGTTAATCTTTCAAACGATTTTTTTCATTAAATCGAGTCCCGCGCGACAAAAGTTATTGCATTATTCAAGCTCGTTTGTAGTCACAGAATCTTGATCATTTCATCTGCAACACTTTTTCTACTATTCCCTTTCGCTCCAATTTTCGCAATTGTTTCAGAGTGACGTTAATAAGTGAATTACTGTGAGATGAAATCGCTGAAACGTTACTCGTAATCCACAAAATTTGCCCGATATTCGCGAGCGACACGCGACAGGGCAACACGTCGACTTTATTTAAACTTTTTATGATTTTTATGAAAAAGCAGGCAGACGAATTTGTATGTTCATGCCTATATACAGTGACTACGAGAAGTATTTGCGCATACCCATGGTTTTTCAATGGAATGTTATCTGACCAGGTTCTGATACCTGTTTCAGCTCTAAAATTATCAAATCTTTGACCGCATAAAAATACTATTAAGCGATAGAAAATTTGTACACAACTGAGCCTAAATTAATTATTAGTACGTAACGTCAAATGCAACGTAAAGTGTGCAAATAATTTTTGTAACTACCAAACGTGCACCGCCGCTCGCAAATATTTATCCGTTCGATTAAATTTACCTCCTTAAACATTAGCTGCGCGTTAACGCAGTATAACGATAAAAATTTCTCCAACCAACGAATAAATATTCCACGAGCGGTAAGTGTGTGTAAATTTTCAGACTTTATTTAGTTTGTTTATTAGTCAGACTCAGAGGTTAAATAGTCATATATGTAAATTTTACTACATCACTGAACTAAACTAAATGACGTTAAATATAGGCGAATCTTAGTAAATCTTTCGAATTTGAAAATTTTTGAAGTTAGTATCATTAGACGACTAACAGTTACCTCTCGAGTGCAAAGGGTTAACACTACACTAACGTCATCTCTGATCAATCGATAGATTGACACGACTAACGCAAATCGTTAGAGAAGTTTCAGGTAATCTAGCAAGGCCGTAAAACGTTCCTTTGGCAGAGAGTAACAGAGGAAAGAACATGGGAGTAGGGTAAGTATGCTCACGTTAATGACGACCCTCTCGCAAAAGTCATGATCGTGCGGTATGGGCTCGAACTGCGTGACGCCTGTGTATTGGGTGTGGGGGTTCGGCCCATCCTCGTCCTGGCTGCTGAGTTTCGGCAGCGATCTGTAAAAGAAAGACAGTCGCGTCGTTAAAGTGTCCCCTGGATCAGCTGGGCGCGATTATGCATACACGCGCGCGCTCGCGCACACGTGCACGGTGCATATACAATGATCTGTATAGGATGTGCAAAACGAAAACTAGGTTGCAGAGCTACCTCTGGGACTAACAGCCCCCTATAGCCCGAGCTATTCTCTTAATGAGCTACTAGACCGGCAAGCCACTAGGTCGACAGCCCGGTGCTGGGACTGCGATGGCTCGATAGATCGGCAAAGCGCGACCGATCGATCAAGAATCAACGGTGTAGCGAGCGCCACTACACTCGATCGCTAGGATGATCGAGGGGAATTATGTACAGGTAGCGCGCCTGCTGACTTCGTCGCGACGGAATGTTCGTTAATTAGCCTACGTCGGTCTACTCTGAGCGGGAAATCGCTACGCTACTCTAAGAATCACGGGCTACTATGATTCGGGAGCGGGATCAGCGAGAGAAGACGGACAGGAGGGGTTACGAGTGATTGCGTGTTAGGAGTAACTATAAATCGGTGACACAAGTGTCGATAAAGTAGAATGTTAATAATACGAGTGACATCTAGAGTCCTAATTCTAAACCTTGTCTATATATATATATACCGCGTTCTCAATAACGTTCTAGATCAGTAAGAATTCTTTAATTGTAACCTACAGATTGAAAACACAGGTGTTAAAAACCACCTCACTCTAATAAAATTAAAACCCAAGCCCCAATAGTTTTAACACTGCGCTCACGAATGAATGACGTGTCACGTTCCAGGGGATCAGCGAGCTCTCAGGTACCACGCTAATTTCTTTCCGTGGATCCACCAAATCGTCGCTGCTTATGCACGGCGGGGGTACGTACACCGTCTAGCTTGACTCGCGTTGTTAGAAATACACACACATTAGAGCAACGACACCATATTAGTTAAGAACAGAACTAATGGTTCTGTGTGTTTTTTCAGAAGAAACCCGATAGCCGAGTCAATCGCTCATCGGTAGTCTTTGTAATAACTCATTAACTAATTATCAATTACAATAAAGGTGTTGGGCAAAAAGTTTATTTTCCACACGTGTCTTTAACGAAAGCTGCGGGGATCCATGTGGAACGGAAGTTCGAGGGCCGACCGCCACCGTACGACAGGCACCGCGCCAACCGAACACGCGAATCTTAATCAACACCTCCCGTTGGCGAGCGATTGAAATAACAAGCACCGGGATCGCAGCCAGCGACCGGCGTGCCGTTGTTTCTTTTTCCCTCGCCCGTTCCCGAGGGGATTCCTGAAATTCCTCGGAAGCAACGCGACAGAGGATGTCGCTCGAACCCTCCCCGCGGGATGGCTCAGTTTCCCTCGGCGAGGAAACTTCCCTAGTTTGCTTTCCCGCTTGGCCGCCCCCGAATTGCATTTCGTCGCTTCAAAGGAGGCCGTTAATCTCGAAAGGATACGAATCCTCGAAAAGGCATTCCTCAAAATCCTCGAAGCTTCGCTCGTTCGAACCCACCCTTTTCTGTCTGGCTGAAATGAAACGGGATCTTCCTGGCGGGGAAGAATGGGGATCGTAAAGTTATGGGTCAATCTGCAGTCATCGTTCTACGTGTGTAGAGAGGGGGGAGGGGTTCTTTTCGCCCAAGTAGCAAGCATACGTTCATTTATCCGACGTTACAATTAACACGTTGAATGCCACGCCAGTTTTACAGGGTTTGCCCAAGGCGCCAGGACGAATTTTTTATTATATGATACACATAATATTGAAATATGTTTTATACTGCATTAATCTCTTTACACCATTGCATTAACGATGGTAATAATGAAAAATTTATGTGTACTGACATTTGTACAAATTATGTATTTCTACCAATATGAACCCGACGGTCACCGGTATCCCCCACGGTGCCACCGCCAAGTTGAGTGCCGGTCACCGGTGATCCCCGTGGCATTCAACGAGTCAAACGAAGGCGAACTGGAAGCGAAGCAGCAACGACCAAACGTTCCACGGAAAGGGAGGAACGTTGAGCTCCGCTTTCGCCGGATCTCGTCAGGGAGAGAGAATCGTCGAGAGGCGGGCGCCGTGGTGTTCCGCGAGCAAAGTAGCAAGGCGCGAAGAAGTGAAAAAGAGAAAGAGAGAGGGAGAGAGAGATGTGCCGCCAAAGAGCATCTCCGCGCTCCACTTCACGGGGCCGCCAGGGTCCTGGGTCGATTCCCAGCATTTCTCTCGCTATCGCATGCCGCTTTAGCTGTAAAAATTTACTTTACAACTTCGTTTGTTCGATCGAACGTTACCTCGACCTATCATGCAGAATAGGTTTAACGTTGCTAGGAAGCATAACGCTTTGTTATTTCATTTTTCTGGTTGCCCATTGCCAGCTCTGACGATTGCTTTAACCCTTTGAGTGCTAAATGATTTGGGTCGAAGTGCTCCGCGTGGACGGCGTTCTGTTAACAATTGCGTTGCTCTAAATGGGGAGATCGAAAAAATTGACAAATACATATACGCGTTCATAATCCACGAAAGTAATTTTCGCTAGAGACGCAAATACGCGTCCATAATCCCCTCGAGTAACTTTCGCCAGAGACGTATATACCCGCCCATAGCAGTCAAAGGGTTAACCGTGCGCTGGTAAATTCATAATTATACGCTATATGGTCTTTACTCGAGATTCAGATTGTGCTTCACAATGCTTGAGAACATTTTCATTGCTCTCAACTATTCACGATGAAACATTAACATTATATTCATTTCAATGAAGTTCAACTGAAATAATAATGGTGACATATTTCCATATGGTATCAGCAGTCCCAAACTAGATTAACGTCAAATTTCTATTCCACTGAATTCATTTGAATGAGAATCGATACGCGGTATCAGCGAACCCAAATAGATTACCTAACGTTAAATTCATGATTTTCTAGGTCGATACGAATGTACAACACGTTTTCATGTCCGTGTAAAAATGACTGTATAAATAATTATATATTAACTGGAAACGTATCTATGGTGTCTATAAGACGGATGTACAAAACTGCAAACGCGGCGACAGTATCCAAATTTATATCTGGTATAAAATTTATGGCTGTATGTAGCCGCATCCCTAGGCCCTAAGAAGACGACGTAAAATAGTCGTCGTAGTAGCGATAGCAGCGATATTATAGTAAAGTTTATACGTTGAGTACACACGAGTAAATTTATTTCCATAACGCCCCCACAAGTAAATTCTTAAAACGGAAAGTAATCTTTATTTCTTCCTTTTTAACCCATAATCTCCTATATCAACAATGCTGCATCAACGATCCCCGATAAATTAACGTAGAAATTTCTATTTTCTCTTTCGAGTTAATCGTCGTACGTATTTTCCCATTTAGCGTGCAAGCTTGAACGAACACCGACTCGTTCCCGACACGAGATCAACGCCTCCCAGCCGAGCTAATCGTTATCGCGCGACGATCGAAGGCCATCGGTTAACGCGAAGTATTTTTCGAGGGTGACGGCGCGGCGGTTCTTATCGCGCGGCACAGCCGACCATTGTGCCGGAGACAAATGTTTCTCGGTCTCCTCCTGAGGTCGGCAGCGATTCCAAGCCGAGATAAAGGACAGATTAGCCCCGGAAACGCAACCGATTCTCCGGTCGGTGAATCGTCCGTGGACGGTCGCGTCGCGGCGAACAAAGGGAGCTACACGGCCGGACGAATTTTCCAGGACTGAAAGCTCTCTTTGTTAGTTGGAGGCTCGATGCCGGATGCTGCTGCTCGAGAACCTTTCACGCCCGCCGCAAATTCATCCTCAAAGCCGCTCCTAGCCAAGTGCTCGGCGTTTTCGCGACGCGGCCGCGCCCATGCCCGGGCCAATGGATATTGCCTCGGTTGAGAGAGACCGAAGAAACCCCATTTGCATGAATATTAAACGGGGAAAGTTCACGCGACCTTCGAGGAACCGCAGCCTCGATGGAACGACAGCGTTTCAATTACAACGCGATTTTCTTCCGTCTTCCATGCGAAATGGAATTGATGTTCGCGTGGTGGTTAATCCTTTGACCGATAAATACTCCAAGTCGATATTAAAAAAATAAGTGTTGCAAAACACATATTGATTGATACGTGTCGTATGATAACAACCATATTCCACATTTGTGTACTTCCGATCGAAGTGATTCGTGTAGACGGCGCTTTATTAGCGATTGTGTTGCTCTAAATGGGAGATTAGAAAAATTGACAAACACATATACGCGACCGTAATCCACGCGAATAACTTTCGCCAGAGATGCAAACACGCGTCCATAGCAGTCAAAGGATTAATCTGTGAGATGCTTAAGTGGACATAGATCGAACTAGCTTTCTCCCGAGTTCGACGACTTGACTATGATTCAACCATAGAATGGATTAGTTTATCGATGAGAGTGATATTAATTTTGGAACAAATTATTCGTTCAGAATTTCATTAAATTTCGTAAATATCGCAAAATTTAACCCTTCACTCGGTATAAATAACACAATCAATTTTATTTGCGATACAAATAATAAGTTCCAGTTAGTTAGTTTTCAGAAATTTCCATTACGGAATCACGATAAAAAGTGTTAATTACTAAAAGCATAGTGCATAATTCATACGTGTGCGTACGCAAGTAGAGTGATCCAGTTCGCGTCAGACGTTCAATACCGACACGGCTGCATCCCCTTAAACGGAACGATATCTTCTCCGACTTCTCCCCTCGAACAAGAAGCACTCGATACACCGATCGACCCATCCACGGCACCGCACTCGATAGAAGCCAGGCGGCCGGATAAAAATCGATATTTCAATTCTGTCGTTTAATTACGCCGCGGGGGGTTTGGACGCGCGGCCAACTATTTATCAAAGTCCGTGAATGACGTAAGCGTAGAACGCAGAGGCGCGGCGCGATTCGACAGAAGACAGAGGGGAACATCGAACGGGAGATCTGCGCGTCGAATTAGTTCGCCGTGATGGATGGTCTATTCGTAGAGCACCGATGACAGTCGATGCACTCCGTGCAGCCGGAGCGTAACTGAGAATAGCTTGACGTGTCGCAAAAATAGATACGCCGCCGTCGCGATGCATCTGCGAGCACGTGTACATCGACTGCCAGAACGGACCGGGAAAAAAGTTTCACCGGTTCACCTCAAACTGTGCAGTGGCGAGAGAAAAGCCGAATCGGTCATGTTTCATGCTTTGAAGGGTGAAAATTTAATTGGCATTGTTAGAATGTAACGACGATGTTAGGCGAGCACAGCATCAATTGTCTGTTAGACCGATATCTCTGTAGAGGGGATACTCATGGTGTCAACGACCTTTTTCTCTTTTTGTCTTTTCAGTCTTCGGTGCATCGTTATCGTAGGTGAAGTCGCAGAGAACGTTTTTGACATTATCGTTACATTTATAATTTCTTATGACTTAATGTCTTCTGTTTTATATTATTCATTATACATCTGCATACGCGAGTTTCCTGTATTTCACACTTTCTAATAAAGTTTATAAAATAAACCCAATTCTTCAACAGGTATGAACGAAAGCGAATGCTGCACTGAATACTTGCATACCGTAGTGAATACTGTTTTACGTACAGCAAACAAATTCGTGGCTATTGTAGATTAAACTGAACAGCATATCGATTTTTGATAGAAGTTTTTGCATAAAACTGTACTATGCATTGTCCTCTCATCTTAAACTTTTGTCCGCTACTGTACATGAACTTATTCCCGTTGCCATTTCTGTTTTGCGTGTTATTGTTTATCTAAGTTTTGTTATTTCTTGATAAGTATCTTGTTATAAATACACTATGAAGTTGAGTATTTTGTAGCTTTTTCCTTTTGTATATTTATGCTTGTGGCTACAAAAAGTTTGCGAATTCAGAAGGCTTTAATAATGTATTGAAAGTAGGACGAGTATATTCGTCCTGGCGATACGTAACACCCTGTGTATACTCGTCCTTGGCAGCGAATGGGTTAGGTTGCGCGTGATAAAAATGTCCTCATTTGTATAATTTGTCAATAAGCATTTTTGTTATTAAAATCCCTGATTCAACCAAATCCCTCGTTAAATTTTGTTTTGTTCATCTTCTGCTTTCTCATCTCTTTTTCATTATCGCCAACAAACGAGTTCACGACTAAAAAAACGGATAAACAAATAAATAAGCGAAACTTCATTCGACGCTTCTCGGATACTGCACCCTTGCTGAAAGGATTAACCGGGATCTCCTCATTATTATCAACCGCGTATTTGAAGCACAATGGAGGCACTCTGCCGCGGAGCCGCGGTTCAACCGGGACAAAAATGAGAATTAAAGTCGTGGCTCGTCACTGTTACTCGTGTCAGAATTGCTATTGTTCCCGGCAGAGACGTTCGTCGATAGAAGTCAATTAAGGAACACCGGAATGAACCGCAATTAATATCCTAAACTCTGGCTAAGGAACAGCGGAAAGAACCGCAATTAATATTCCGACCTTTAGCGTACAGCCTCGTCGACGAGTAAGCATTTATTCGTAAATTTAGAACGGAATATGTATCAACAGAGTATCATTCCACGTTCTCCGAAGCAGTAACTTCATCCCCTAACTGTAACACAAACTCTACTGTACTTTAAGTACTTTAAGTCAACCACGAAAATCTCCTCATATAATCAAATTTAAAATACTTAGTTCCTAGAATCTTCTATAGCTTCTTGTAAACAAAAGTTCGAAACATCTTTACTCTTTTCGAATCTGTCTAATTTTATCCAATAAGCCAACTAACATCCATTAACGTTAAAACTATCGACGATTGGGGTATATTTATTGGAAGCAAAGAAATAGAATTGAAAAGTGTACGAAAAAAATACCTAATATAAGGGAATCAAATTTTAGCAATCACAGTAAAATTCATAGTAAATTTTCAAATGTCTAGCCATCACAGTAAGTTCATTATGTTTCTATGAAAAATTACAAATTGGACCATTTTCACCCCCTTCGTAGTTCCAGTGTTAAAGCGTTGATACCCATGATTTCGTGTTTCAAACTTTTCAAACTCAGCTAGTGAAAATGTAGAAACTTCTCTAAGTAACCGTAAAATCAAGTGTCCGACGAATTATAGAGGGGCTGGTGTCCTCCGTCTAATTGGTAGAACAGCGTTTCCGTTGCCCTCGATCAGCCACGTATTCGTAAAGACGCGACGACGAGGAGGAGCGCGCAACGGAATTGAATGAAAACCCGTTCCCATTGTTAGTGTACCGAGGAACAGTTTATTTCCAGTCGTCAATGGAGGCGGGAAGGGGAGCGCGGGCGGGGGTGTGGGCCGGGGAAAAGGACTCGTCCCGGAGCCCACGTATCCGAAGAGCGACTGAAAATAGCGCGTCGCTTCGCGGAAATAACGAGTGCCCGACGTCTTGTGTACCGTGACCCAGAAAACACGTGTTCTGTCGTTGGCCAGCGAGCGGAATCGCGCGCGCGCGCGATCGTCCAACGACACACGACGACGACGACCCACGGTGAACATGAACGGAGGCATGCCACTGATTAACCGACGTGCGCCATACCAAGTCCGCTTCTGTCATGGCCATGTCGCGACATGTTGCCTCGTTACCTTGCGGGAAAATTGGAATTCTTTGGCCTGGTCGAGTATCGATTCGTGAAAGTTCACTAGATACTTTTCCTTGGTCATATCGGTCCGCAAATTGCGAACGCTGTTTTCATTTTTTTAATGCATATAAAAAACATGCATTTCATTATTAGATGCTGAAGTGGATATCGTTGGGTAAACACGATGCAATTACGGAATGATTATGAAATAAGATTCGAGGAAGTAATTCGTTGAGTTTGACATGATTTAGGTGAATCTGATTTTGAAGTTACTTCGTGTATGAAAATGTACAACGAAACTATGATAAGGTGTTTTTATTTAGTTTCTGTCCCCTTTTTTTTTATTAATGAATATGCAGGTGTACAATTTGCCACGTGAGCATTTGGTACATTTTGTAGGATTTAGATATACGTTACGATAATTTTCCTGTGAAAATTACTGTGAATTTAGTTTCTAGTTGTAGTGTCTACGTTATACGCTTCAAACGACGAATGAAAGGTTTTATAAGATTATCATGTCAAACTATGCGAAACATGTACTTGCAATCCTGCATGTCGTACGATAAGAACATGTCATTAAATATTTTGCAGGAATTAAGTTTGGCCATTCGGTCGTGTCAGTCCGGAGAAATTGTTTCCTACTTTCTCGATCTCGAGGACGCTACCATGGTCCGCAGGATCGACCCAATCCACCGTTTCGATTGAAAGCCGTGCTCGACGATCATCTATCCGCGGCAAAACCAGAAACTACGCGGTATACATCACCTGGCTAAGAACACACATCAATGTCAGCGGCGAAACATCTGGCGAAACGTTGCGGGAATATTTCAAGTGGACAAGCCTCGCGGCCGGAAGCCCCGACGCTGGGCGCTAATAGAAACAGGGGCCGTGAAAATCCGTGGAACGGAGGAACGTTTGTTTTATTTGGTAGAGTATTGTTGTGTTTCGTAACTTGATATGTTTCCCTACATCTCCATTCGTCTTCGAGGGTCGTTCTTCTTCATCGGTTTCGAGAGATTAACCCTTACCGGTCGTAAGTCATCTCTCACGTGACCACAATACTTTGTCGCTGCGGTTGCACGTCACTTAGCAGTGTGACAACGAGTGAACCTGTCAAAATTCGCGCTCTATGAAATGTAGGGATGATTGACTTGTGAGTTAAGCATCAGCAACGGAGCAATTGACATCTCCACTGATGTATCACTGCCTTTTGTACTCAATTTTTATTATTTTTAATAAAATATTTTTTATTATATTGTTTCAAAAGATACCATACGTTAAAAACTTATAAATAATTATTTGAAACTCATATGTTCGTAATATACCATTAAAAAATAAATAATTTCTAACGAAAATGTTATTCTTATAATACTGAAGAATTTTCGCAAATTCACCGAAACCAGCTACAACCTAGTGAGAATCAAGTATGAATAGCTAGCAACCGATAAGGGTTAAAGTGGCCGGATTACGAAACGTTCTTCTTCTCGCGTTCTCTCCCGCTTCTATTTTTTCTACAAGTACACGGATCTTCGCGAGACTCGATAGAACATGCTCTCTGACGGAAGTCGTGGCAGGCATAGGCGATCGTTACCGCAAAAATAGCACGATCTTTAACGAGCGAAGCTTCGCGTGTTTGTTGACACGTTTTGTTCTTTTCTCTTTTCTTCCCTGTTTTCTGTATTTTAGACGCAGGATCCACGGTATAATCGCTGTAAACGTTTCGAGGTTCAGCACGAAAACATCGTTTCGTAGGAAGTAACAGAGGCGATAAAGAGTTACTCTGCGGAACTATTTCGATTCACGATATTAAACAAGCAAACGGTCGGCCATCTTGGATGTAATATTTTTCGAGGATCGCCCCGCGCGAGAACGCGGCTCTGCCCGCGGTGATTTAATTCTATTTAAAGCGGATAACATCGCCGATGGAAAAATTAGATTACAGCTCGGCCTGTTTAATCGTTTTGATGTTCTCCGGGAAGTCTGTTTTTGGTCGGCCTTGAAAAAAAGCGAGCTGCACTGCACTCGTGAAAAACATAGCCATTCGATCAAAGTCATCCTGAAACGTTCAGAAACTCTCTTGGTTTCTCGTTTTACAACTGTTGCGTTGTGTTTTTCATCCCTAACTGCAATTTATAATTGGATTTCGTCGTTTTGAGGACCAACACGTACAGTAATGGACATAAGTTTAAGACGAGAAGGCAACATAAAGTATAATATCATTTATTTTTATTGTTAATAAGGTAATATAGTACTTATTCATTAATGCAGAACACAAAATTTGTTTATTATATTATTTCTCATATATTAATTACTTCATTTTTGTTGATTCTCTGGTCTTAAACTTTCGTCCGCTACTGTAAATATGCATCGTCAATTAAAAATTTTAGAGCTTTCCTTAATTTGCACTCATTTTAAATCCCTTCCTATCTCTTTAATAAGAATATTATTAACGACAGCTCATATATTTTAACGAAACCTTTTAACGTCGCATCATTCGAAATTCCTTTTCTTCGTTTCGTTAAGCGCACAGCGGTTCCAAGCGCTTGATCACCGCTGAATAATATAGGATATCGCTATAATATTTATGCACCAGCATTGATGCATATTTAGCGGAACGAGGATAATTGCACGTATTACGTATAATATTTTGTATAACGAGCAATGCGAAAAGAGTGTGTTTGAATATACGCGGGTTTAATAATCGCGACACCTGTTAGGGAAACCTGGTCGTGAACGATTTACAACTGGGTATTCGATGTGCCCGATCAGAAAGTACGTTAGAAAGAATGAATGGAACCCAAAAGCGCCACTTGACGTCTAGTGTCCCGAAGACATGTAGCCATCGGGCGTCGAGGGATATATTGTTTATAGTTAGCTTGGGAAAGCCTAGACATAGCGAGGAATCCGACCTTGCGTCGCCTGAAAGATAGGACCTTTGTCCTGAAGAATCTGGCCACGGAGTGGGGAAGGCTATGTAGCCTTCTGGAAAGAGGACTGTGGTGAACCCCACGGCACTTACCCCAGAACTTCAAACTGGGAACCCGTTTTTTAACGACTCTAATATGTATATACGGTGCTCGTCGGGAAAGGGTTAACGCGAACGAAGGAAAATCCGCGTTAACGCCGCAGCCGACGATCGTGTAAGCGAATTTCCGGCTCGCCCTTGATCCTCTAACGATATCCGGGCAGTATTTCAAAATTACGAGCACAGTGGCATCCTCGAGGATACGCTGGCGGTGGCGGTGAGTAACGATCCGGTTCGTTAGACCTGGGCGAGCAGCGCGTGTAGAGGGGCTGCCAAGTCCGCGGGTGGTCCGTTTACGATCTAGCCAACTGCAATACGTTTACGTAGATCGCTGCATATCATTTCGGCCGTATTGGCGCACCCCCACCCTCTCTCTGCTTGCGGCTTTCGGATCGAAAGGTTAGAGGACACAGCTAGTCCTGGTTAGTTCAGAAGGAACGAATGCATGCCAACTGATGTTTCGTGTTCCTTTTTCTGCCGCAGAACCGAATCCCTTCGCCTGACGTCTTCGATCAAACTTCTGACACCTCACGGAATTAATACCTGACAAATCCATATTTTCGATAAGAAGCTTTCTTTCTCAGAGCATGCTTAAAATTTCGAATTCTATTTCAAATCAAGTTTGCGCTTCTATCGAGAAAGTGTAAAAATTGTAGCATCCGAGAAAGTTTGAGATGAAGTAAAACTATAAAACACACGAGATTGATGTTAGGGATTGATAACTATTTATATTTATTAGGGATAGGTGGCGAACAGATGGTTGACTTCATTTTCCGGTTTTGGTTTATAGCCAGTTTAGGCTTGGGCCTGAACGTCTCTTCAATTTAAAACGAAAACCAATACAATTGTGCACCTATAGATGCTCGAAAGAATCGCCGTTTCCTGCAATCGTTCGAGAAACGTTTGAAAGCTCGCTGTTCGGCTGGACGTTCGTTTCGAGTTACAAGGAACGTCAACAGGACGCTCTTCAAGAGTAGCAGCGTAGCCTAGGATTCCTGCGTTCACGATTTTATCTTCGATTTCCGGCGAAATCGAACGAGAGGCCTAGCGAGGGTATCGAATTCATGAGAACCGCTGCTACATCGGAATTCGGGCGCGGCTTGAAAGGCCAGGCCGAAAAATTCTGAAAACCAGGCTCGATAACGATCGGCCTAGCTTCCGCTGGAAGGCTATAGTATGTGTGCACAGCATTGCAGACCGCAGGAATCGATTCCCAAAACTCGTAACCCGCCAAAAGTACTCTCTCTCTCTCTCTCTCTCTTTCTACGAACGTGTCCGTACGCCTCGAACGACAGCGCAAATGAAATTAACTACGACGGCTGAAGGTGAGCCTTGGCTAAGGTCCGTGTTGCCAATTAAATGCTGACACTTGCGACAGTTCTCGCTGGTAACTACGATCCATTTCAGCATTAACAAAATACTGATAAATTTTAACGTTCTTGACACCTTAACACAACACGTACAATTTTTAATAAATTCAACTCCAGTTCAAGATTAACTAATAACAAAAGTAAACAGTATCAATGGCAGAGAAAAGAATGGGAAATCTCGCCATTCGGTTGGTTAAGTGTTAATTATGGCTCGCACAGTGAAGCTTAATCGTAAAACTCCTCGTTGCAACTTCGATTCGTTGCTTGGTCAATCGCAGAACTTCATTGCGAAAGAAACGAGGTACAACTAAGTGTAAAAAAAGGCACTGAATCGATTCGAAAGAAAAGTCACGTGGAACAGCTGGCTCACGTTGCCCAGAGATATTTCTCTAGAAGGCTCGTCGATGATTCCACGACAGGAGAAGGACGAGTAGTAGCGAAGGCATCGAAGAAGATTAAGAGCAGAGAAGCTTTGCTAAACGCACCTGACAGGTTCAATGCTGCGCAAACTTCCGGACGGAACTTTAAAGACTTCGTGGATTAAAGAATTATGAAAGTTACTCAACAATGTTTTACTTGGAGATGGACAAGCGAGATCGTGCCAACGTTCACGTTTCTCGTGTACCGTGCGAAGCTGGAAATAAGTTCTCTGAGATACGTTCTTCGATCGGTCATAGTTCAATAATCCCACCTGGTCTTGCAGTCAAAGGGTTAATAGATTTCTTTCTGCTAGACCCCGGTTTCGAATGGGTGTCATATGTAAGCAATCGTTATTTTCTTATCTGAATTTTCCGTCGTTCCCCCCCCCGAAACGTTCCCCGTTCTGAGGGAATTAATGAGCCGCGTTAAGTCGCGCGATTCACAGCGGACATTAAAAAAGCTTCATTATGAGGGAAAAATGGAAACAGCCAACAGCGTATGCGAAATGGTCGTTCTTTCGAGCGCTCGTGTCTCTTGGAGCGCGGAAAATGTCGGCTACACGCGAGTTAGGTATTAAGGAATCCGTTGCGACATCTTCGGAAGATTCTTTTCTTAGGTACACGGCGTTATAATATGCTTCTTCGAGGATAAGCTCGCTCGCCACGAGCTTCGAGCGCGGAAGCACTCTCCTTCGTTTATTCATTACCCGGTAAACAGCTACCCTAACGTACCGCGCAGAAATAGAATACTCGTGTCCTCGATATTAAAACGTTCCAACCACTTGCGCGTGCATTCGCCGCTGTGTTCGTATGTTTGAGTAGCGAGATCGTGAGAAACGCGGTCGGCCATTCACAAAGTTCACCGCGTTCTTTAGAATGGAACGTTTGAAGATTCGAGAGTCACCTTGGCAAGGGTTCTCGCGACGAAAGGACTTAACCCTTGCTTTCGCAGTCATTGTCAGGTGACCTCGAATTGCTGTTGGTCGTTGAACATCCAACTCGACGTAATCCATTATTTGTACTTTAGGCGTATCTACGGTAACAGTGTCTAACACTATCTACTAACTGATAGGTAGCTTTCAAAGTTAACTTTCAATTGCAATATATCTATGGCGACCTTTCTGCCTTCGCCACTAGGAGGGATCAACCGACTACATTCCTCGCAAGTGCTCGAATCCATCATGGTTTCTACATATATGAATTTCGACCTGTCCCTTCTTATCCCTCTGTCTAAGACATGGGCATGTTAGGTAAACCTTACCGAAGAGTCCACTAGCAGGCCCCTAACGAAACACCGCTTTCCCATTCCTTTTTCTTTTCTTTCCTTCCTTCTTTCGCAACAGTCACACTTCCATCAACGATCTTCCATTCCTCCATCCTTAGGCTCGTTACGAACAGATTCGCTGCAGCCTGACGTTCGTCGAGCCTCTGGAAAAGAGCACAGCCCTCTCCCCGTGTTCTTTGTTCGGCATGCACCGCCAACGAGGCCCCGTTTCGGAAATCGTGCACGTGCATTCGTGCTCGAGCATAATCCGGTACAGGGTTGACCCACATTAGAGAGGAGGAGATCAAGCGACGAAACGGCGAGAAGTAGAGCTGACGCTGCATGCATCTCCGAGGCCTGACCCCCGTGCCGGACGGATCGAGAACCTAACGACCTGACGCCTTCGTCGAGCCCAGAGACTGCTCTCGAGGATCCGGTGACCGGCAGCGTGGGTGGAATCCGGCGATGAGCGGCGACGCGGGTCATTAATTCGAGCTGGTGCAAGTCGGAAGCGTCTGACTTTCTCGACAGCACTTGCTCCTCGGCATCGAGTGCTCCACGAAGCACCGGAAAATTCGATGCTGCACATTTTTTGCAGCGGCCGGTCGTTCCGATGGAGATTCGACCGACGAACACGCGAGTTACTCGCAAATTTCCATGCGAAGCTGCATGGCCTCGAGAGTTCTGAGATCGTAAAAAGGGTTTGCGTCGTTTTTTTTTTTTCGTTGCCCCCCTCTCTGTTGCGAGTTCGACGGTACTCGAACAAAGTGGGGCTTTGATTCTCCTCCTCCGGGCATTTAATCGACTCGACGCACGCTGGAAATTGTATTTCTCGAACGGACGCAGTTAACGACGGCTGAGAGGGATGATGAGAGAACAAAGACAAAGGTTGCTGGAAATAAACGAGATTGTTTTTCACTTTTTAGCTACCTCTCTTTTTTCAGAGCGAATCCGCACGAGAGGCAATTGCAAATCGTAACGAGGCTCATGAGGCAGCCGTGCGCGAACGAGTGATCGATGCACGCAGACAGGGATTCTGCGTGCGCGGTATTTAAATCCCCGAGTTCGTTCCGTTTCGTATTATTGCCCGGAATGCATTAGTATTTAACGTCGAACCGTGACGCTCGTCCATCACCCGTCTCTGCGCTTTAATAAGCATCACGGTTTCGCGATTGCGCGCTCAATCGAAGAATCGTCGGCTCGTGATATTACTGCTCACTGTCCTGGTATACAAAAATGGTACGTGCACGGCACATTCAGCAAAACGTATCAATGAACCGTGTTAGACGGGTTATTAAAATAGTTTCGTTTAGAGACATACAAAAACCGTTGCCAATGGATAAACAGTATTTCCCATCGCAATTAATCGAAACCAAAAGAAAATCATTTACGACGTCAATTACAGCCGTTTCCTCTGTACCACATATTTCGCTGGCGAATAAACTAACCGGAAGCCACGACCGTGTTGCCCTCGAGCACGAGTCAGGCCTAAAATTCATCGCAACCACTTCGAGGCTCGCACGGTGCACGGATGCTGAAAACCCGCGTTAGCGTTCCTCTCGAGGAACCCCGGAGAGGTTCGAGACGGTTGGCGCGTACGCACACACGCGCCGCTGGTCCTGGAGGAGCCGCGCGAGCACCGGAAGAGGGCCGCCTACGCGAGAAACGAGCCGCGAGGGCAAAAAAAATCGTCACTCGACCGCAGGCGAGAACAGCAGTCGGGGCCACTTTCCGCGACGCATTGCCGCGAGTTCCGCGTGCATGCCCTCGCGAGTCTGCTCCCTTTGCGGGAAAATCCGCTTTTTTCCATCCTTCCTGGGCTCGCGACAGGAACCCGTTTTGTGTAAGTGGACCTCTACAGGCGGACGTCACGCGATTTATAAATACGGCTCGCGAATTTGGTGATTTAAATGGGTGGTAAAGGATCGGTGACAGTATGTCGGGCTGCTCGTAAATATTTGCCTTGGCGTTAAAAATATATTTGCTACGGTAACGAGTTAATTGTCACGTTCAATTGTTTTCAGATATAATTAGGGTTTTTTGTTAGAAATGCTTCATTTTAAATTATTCCGTTCAAACTTTTTTGTAGGCTCTACATCGAGCGAGCATAAACTATTGCATTGTAATATTACGGGAATGAATGCAGAGAGAATACTTCGTCGAAAGCGTTTCAAAAGTTTATTATTACGATTATCGTAACGGAGATCATCCTTTTCCTTTATTTTTTACTTTTTCGGTGGTAGGGGAAGAAAAATGAAGACTGCAAGCGCTCGTAGGCAGTAGCGTAAATCCCGAGCTTGGGATTACTTGCTAAATCTGGGAACCGGTCGGCCCGATTTGTTCCACGACAGAAAGGAACTTCAATCGTTTGGCCTGAAGCCATTCAGGGGGAAAGTTGTGCCATTAATTATTCTATCGAAACGCTGCCGTTTAAACGCGAAGTAGGTTAAAAACGATTTCGTTCCCGAACGTTTGGCCACCCCGTTCTTGCCTTTGTGTATTCTATCGCCCGTGTTCTCAGACCGTTTCCCGGAATTACTGGTAAGCGAAGAAACCTGTCCGAGTGTTGGCTACGAAGATTACGAGCAAACTGCAAATTTTACAAGTACGACTTCGTTTGACTTGGATATTGAATAATTATTTTAGGCATCCTCCATTGGGATGGTATTAACAGAGCGATGGTCATGGGTGACCGCAATGGCGGCCACCAGCAAGTTGAGCGACGGTCATCGGTGACCGCCATGACGCCATGAAGCTTATACGTAACACTTTGTGATACAATTCTGTGTTTGTTTGCAGTATATTCTCTCTGCCTTGAATATTATGAGGGCAAACATAAGCTGCAATTAGAGTGGAACAAAGAAATTCTACAGCACAATCGTTAACAAATCTTCAGTTATAAGCACTGCAGTACTTCGCAGTCTCCTTATGCGTTCTTATGATGTAGAACAATGTATCCTCCTGTATAAGTTTGTATGTAATTGTGCTGCTTTTAGTTTTATTTTTACTCTTATCTTTTTAATTATCATTATTCTTACTGTATTACTCCTTTATAGTTGGTGTTTATTCGCCAAATAAATTAATTAATTAACCATTGAACGATGAAATTATAGAATTGAAATACGACGAAGGAAAAATGTCTTCAAGCGACCAATATCGTTTAGTTCCGAATAGAGTAAGTCGAGGGCCGGCTATCTGTGATCAGCTGACAGTCAAAACGTTCGAATACGATTATCTGCGGAAATTCTTTCCGAGATTCAGAGAGAGGTTCGTCTAACTGATAAGACGAGAAAAAGGAAGATTCGGCTGAAATTGTCCGGTGGATTAATCCGATTCTTCCTGCTACTTACGAAAACCTCGACGGCGCGGCTTTAATCGATTTCTCTAATCCCGTTAGCCTCGTCGATCGTAATTCCCGCTACTTTTCTCGCTTCCCGTTCCCCGAACTTCGACTTTTCGCCACCAATTCCGACTTCTTCGAGCTGCGAGAAAGTTTCGCGCGGTTACTTTGTCGGTGAAGTTAGTTTTCGCCAGTTTCCAGGAGTCGCCTTCTTTGTCCAAGTGCACGCGAACGTTCGTCGCTCGGTCGTTATTTTATTTCACAGGAAGAGAGAGGTTCGCGAGCACACTATAACCACGGTTCGAACCCGACGACCTCGATCCAACCTGATACGCAATCGCGATCGGGATTATTTCGCGAGACAGCAGCAATCGCTGCTATCCATCGAAACGCTATTGCGCGTACAGTGCAGTGCAAAAGTTTAAGACCACAGACTCAGTGAAAATAAACGAACGTCTTATTCGTGTTTGCCATTGTACGCTGCTGTTCGAAAGATTGAATTGGTCTATTGAGTTTCTTAAAATGTTATTAGATCACAATATGTTTGAAATTTATAGGATGATAATTAAATTTATAAACCTCAATAAATTTAATATTTGTTACATAATAATTAAATTCATGATTTCAATCGTTTGACATAGTTTAACTTTTATATATTAATATATGCAACCGTAATGCAAAATTAACAAGACACGAAACGCGTTTGTATTCGGTTTGGGTAACAAAACATTTGTTAGCTCCATAAAAATGCATGAAAGAATCCTTTCCAAGGCTACACGTGTACCTAAACTTTTGAACGTCCCTGTACCAGGTCGTCCCTCGATTATGAATATTTACATTCATAAATATTTATGCAAACAACCCTCGCAATGGGCTCAACGACAATGAGACATCGAATAGGCGGCAGCTATTCCGCTGCTATCGTCCGAGTAAAACGAACAAGCGACCCAATTCTGACCGAATTCATCCCACAGTTCAACGCAGAGACGACTATTCACGAGAAAACCCAACGAAAGATCGCGAGCTTTCGTCAAACTGCTAGCGTAGTGCCAGCTTGTCGCGAGGACCGAATGGAACGCGAGAAATTAGATGGATCGCGTTGTCACGTACGCGCCTGGCGCAAAGACGTACGCTTCAACGAGCCACGGAATGTCCGCGTATTTTTAGAGCCGTTGCTCGACGAGCTTCCGAGACTCGATAATTCTCGACGCGAGTATTAGCGTAATTGCGAGTATTAGCGTGGATTCGCCTTGTGTCTCGGGAAGCGAACGAAACGCAACGAAAAGGGACAACGCCTGCGGTTTTGAAAGGAGACATCGTGTCGCCCGATTCGAGTCTATTTTCTTGAAAAGTGCGGTGGTTGCGCGGCTCTCGAGCACCCTTTCAAGACAATCTCGAGATTTTCCGCGGTTCGAAGCAATTTGAAAGTTCTGCGCGCTATAAAGCTCCGTGGTTTGTTCTTCGGGATGATGGGTGGGTACAGCTCGCGAGATTCTTTCGGACAGAGTAAGTTTAGGGCGTAGAAGCGCAGTTTCACGGCTTTTAAACGGTGTTTACGAATTTCTATTAATAATACAGTAATACTTTATCGATCAGAGGGAAACATGTATTTCGTTGAGCTATTTGCATAAATTAACCGGTTAACCGGGTCACTGCTTAGTCAACATCCCCTTCGGACAAGTGACGAGTTAATTTCCTTGATTAATTCGGTTAAGCCCTTCGGTCTCTACACGTATCGGTATTAACCATACGTTGCTTTGATATTGTATCGAATGTAAAAAATTGATATGTTGTAATATCTAACTTCCGTTTGCTAATCTTTACTTTTATTAATCGAAATTCAAGTTACGGTAATTTTTATTAATTAATACCGTAGCGCCGCACGCTATGATTCATATGTAGTACGGAGCAAAAGGTTGACAGATTAATTAATTTGCCTCCACCGATTCTCTGATCTTAATCCTTTGTCCCCAGCAATGGGTAACCCTCGTCGAATTCCGAGACGAAGAGTTTAGAGGGGAACTCGGAAAGTGGAACGAACTTGCAACCCTCCATCGTCCTTTGATTCGAACCTAACTACCGTGCACGGTGGAACGTCGACCCGACGGCGGAAAATGTTGCAGTTTCGAAATTTCTCACGCGATTACGCCTGACCGAGAAGAGAAACACGGCCGGAAGCGGAGAGTGTAGGGTGCGAAAGTCGGTCGGGTGAAACGGAAAATCAAGAAATTCCGGCAGGGTGCAAAAATGGAAGAGAAAAGGGGAGAGATAGAGAGACAGACAGACAGATAGATATATAGAGGGATAGATAGACGGAAAAAGAGGGAAGGGAGAGGAGTGAGAGAAGAGGGAGAGACAGAACAGGGAGAGAGATAGAAGAGAGAGGAGAAAGAAACAGAGAAGAGGGAGAGAGGAGAGGAAGAGAGGAGAGAGACGTGGCAAAAGCAGAGGACAAATATCGAACGTCAATATGAATCGCCCGCTATAAAACTGTTATACGTATTACGCTTCCGGATCGCTGATCATTTGTTCGCCACCCCCACCTCGGCCAATCCCTTCCGCCTGTGCACACGTAGGTACTTACACACGTGAAACACAAACGAGGCGTGAAACTTGGCTAGATCGTGCCTGGAACCGTAAACAGGAACAAACGCGGCGACGGTGTCCCGAAGAAAATGTTGCGAACGAGATCGAGATGTAGATATACGCGACCCTGTATACACCGTCCTCACCTCCGTCCCGTTTCTTTCTCCTGCACTCGAGCCGGGGTCGTAAACGTATTTTAGTGCCGGCACCTCTGCAGTAGCGTCCCAATGCCGAGATAAACTGTGCGCGCGCGTACGCTGGCGTACGCTGGTGTACGTGTGCGCGGCGTTGCGCGTTTCGAGAATTGAGATATTGCCTCGCCTCGAAGAAACGCACGCACGCTCCCGCCTTCGATTCCCTCTCGCTTACCACGCGTTCCTATTCTTGGCTCCGCAGAATCGCAGATGTGCGGTGTACAAGGGAGAGAGAAAGAGGCGAGAGAGATTCGTGTGTAACAAACTCGTCTAAAAAAACCTAATAGTCTAAGCATTCGCATACTACGTTGGAGCGATCGGTAAAGTGTACAATACAATATATGTCTAAAATAGCAGCTGCTGACTAAACGAGCTATCGCTAAGTGACTACGCGGACTTAACAACAAAAAGGGATCGCGTAAAACGTTAAAAACCGCGTCGTTCTAACTCCACTACGCTGGATCAGGGTCAAAAGATGAGCATCCCCGGGTGTGCCGTAACGATGACGGTTAATACGTAACGGCAACCGGAAATCGTTAGAAAATACCTAAGAGGATGTTCTCTCGGACGCAGAGTGAACGCGGGTCCGCATGCAAAAAGAGGTGTAACCTCGTACGATTGACCATACGAAAAGACATACATAGAGAACGAGAGACATGACTATGGCTATAGTAGTCGTACCTCGTGTCGCCGTGTTCCTCCGCACCATTCCGGTGGGGGCGTAGGTCCTGCCTCGGTTTGAGGACAGGGGTCAGCCCCCATTTCTCGATGAACTCGGTGCGGGAAATCTTGGCGCTTCGCGGCGGTTACGAGAGGGGGCGGATCCCCCTCCCGAGCCCCATGCCCCCGGAGAGCGGTGCACCCCCGCACAACACGCACCCGACGATGCTTCCTCTCCACTCCTCTCCACTGCGCTCTCCTACTCTCTTCTAGCTCCTTCTCCTTCTCCTCCTTCACCTTCTCCTTCTCCTTCACCTTCTCCTCTTCGCTCCTGCTTCTCCTTCTCCTGTTATTTCCCTCCTCGCCACCACCACTCTTGGACGCCCAACAACCCTCGTAGTACGTCGCTCGGTACACCGGTAGTTCTTGGTTCCTCTCTCGAGTCCTCCCTTGCTTTTTTCTCCTCCAACCCCTCCTTCGTGCCTTTCCTCCCCCTCCTCCGTTCGCCGATCCACCCCACCCGGACCCTCTCCCTCTCGCTCCCTTCCTCCCCTTTCTCGCTAAGCTTCACGCTTGCTTTCCTACCAACCCTCGCTCCCGATTCCTTTCCCTCTTTCGCTTCCTCCTGCTCTCTGTCCAACACTGTTCGCTCTCTCTCGCACCAACACCAACGGACACCGACACGAGACCGATCCACCACGAGGAACCAGCACGAGCACTACCAAAAACGATCACTGCGACGCGAACACCAATGATCAGCGACGCCAAGAGGCAGCACCAGCAGCGCAGTCAGTAGCGGCAGCAGCGCACGACACACAGCCACCTATCAAAATGGCTGCTCGCTCTCTCTATCTTCCTTCTCCTCTCTCTTTCTCGCCCTCTCCGCTGATCCTGCCGATCCTTATCCTTCCCTCGTTGTTTCTCAACACCTCTGGAAATCTGTTTCACGATGCGCTCGTTTCTCAGTTCTCGATCCTCCTCGTCTCCTCTGTCGTGCTGTACCTCTTCTCCGTTTCTCTCTACGATTCTCGCTCCCCTCCTTCTCTCTCTCTCTTTCTCTATCTCTCCCTCCTCCTAATAGTTTTTCTCGCTCAGACCCCGTGTTCGTTTACACGTTCGTTCGCACGTCGTCCGTTCCTCCGCCTCTCGTTCGCTCACTCGCTCGCTCTTTCTCGCTCTAATTATACCTGTCACCCTCCTTTCGCCACTGCCCTCGCACGCTCGTTCACGCACCCTTTCCACTCGTTCCTCCCTTTCACCGCGTCCTCTTTATCGGTGCGCACCAGTTCGGAAATCTCGTCGCCGCGATCCCGTTCCAGAGAGAGAAGGAGAACAGCGTGATCCAAGAGGGATGCGAGGAGAAACGAAGAAGAAAGAGGAGAGATGTCGCAGCAGCGCAGAGGGACGCGCATCGAGAGAGAAGAGAATCGAAGAAACGAGAAGAGAACAGAAGAGAGGACACCGTACAGGAACTGTTAACTGACGCGGTACGTGGTTCCGTCACTCTGACGCATCGTTCACTCGCGATCACTGACGGTGTCGGACGACAGGAGAAGCGGCGAGCAGAACGAAAGCGGCCGCGGACGAGGGTACGAGAGTCGACGAGAGGCGGGCCGAGCACGGTGGCAGCCACGGCGCACGAGCCATCGAGAGATTCGTCGGACGCGTAACTACGGCGGCCACAGGCGAACGGGACCGAGTCGTCAAGGACGACAACGCCTTCGGTCACAGGGACGACCTGGACGGCCGCGGGCAGGACGACGGGCAGCAGGCGAACGGGAACGGTGGTAGCCACGACACGCGTCTCGTCGCCGCAGCAGCGCGGAAAATCTCGATCAAACGGATCGCGGCCGGCCGATTGGAGCGCCTCCACCGGGAGGCACCTATCATCTGAGCGCACTGTTCGGTACACTGACACACTGCGATCTCTCCCTCCGTCCTTTGTCCCGTCCCTCTTCCCGCCTTCCTTCCTTCCTTCCTTCCTTCCTTCTTGCTTCCTTCCTTCCTGTATCCCTTCTCGCTCGGCGTTTCGGTTCGCGGCGCACGTAGCCGTTTCTGTCCGCGGCACAGTCCTCCGCTCGCGCCTGCTCCCTTTCGCTCGCGGCCTCGCTCGCACGCGCGCCTCACACCCGACCACGAGGACCACCACGGACCGACCGACAGCGTAGTTTTCCGTTCCGTTCCACCTTTGCGCTACGCCGACGAGAACTCGTCTGAGAAAGCCGCCGCCGCTGCCGCCGCCACCGCCACCTCCGCTCTCTCTACCTTCCGCGCGCTGCTTTCCTCTCTTTCTCCCTCCCTCTCATCCTCCCTCCCTCCCAACCCTCCCCTTTTCCCTCGACGCTTCCATCCGTCTCTTGCCTTCCTTCTCGCTCTCGGTTGCTCCCATGGGAGAGTGCCACCGGTGGAGGCTACGCGGCGGAAGATAGGAGGTGGGCAGCGCTCGTAACACGGCGGCGGTGGTCGCGCCACCGTTGCTGCCCGTGGTGGTGGCAGAGAAGAGATCGCAGTACTGCTAGCGACTACCCGACCAAGAAATATCGCGGATGGACGCCGGTGTCGTAACAAAAGCTCGCTCTAGGCGCCAGCTACATCCGTCGTACCTTCTTTTCCTCATCCGCCCCTGTTTTCTTTCCCGTTCACCCTCCGTGCGCGGCCCTCTCCTCCCACTGCCTCGTCTTCCCTCCTCGAACAGCTCGCAAACCTGCGCTCTTCCATCGATGCCTCCTCTCTCTCTCTCTCTCGAGTTAGCTCGCTCCTGTGGATGTCCCCCTTCTCACCTGTGCGGTCCTCCTTTCTCGCTCGCTCCAACGGTTACGCCCCACCACGATCACCACCCGAGGCTCGCTCTCACCCGTTCTCACTCTCTCCCGCCCCTATCGGCCTGTTCACGAATCTCTCCTTCTCCGTTCGCCTCCGGCTGCCTCGCTGTCTCGCTCGACTCTACTCCCCTCGTTTCACCGACCCTCTGCGACCGTCCATCGTACGCGGCCCTCTTCCATGCCACCCCCTTTCTCTTCCTCCCACCTCGTCCTGTCACCCCCTTGTTCTCAGTCGTACGCGTAGTCGCGGCATGGCATGCCGCTTCGCGCCGTGTCACGCAGCCTCGCGTCGTGCTGCGCCACGCCACCATCTACCAACGCAGCGAGAGCTCCGCTTTGTTTCTGCGTGGACCCCTTTCCGCGTTTCCCTCTCTTCGTTTTACGCTACTTCTCGCTCGATGTTCTCCGATGACGCTCTTCCGTACTGGATTCACCCTGTTTCTGTTCGCTGAACGCACACCTGCGTTGGGATGCCAAACTTGCTGCGAGCAATGCTGCAGCGTACGAGTAACTAAATTACGTTGAGTCGGGAAGCATCCCTTCCTTGAACTTCTCCTCCCTTAAATATATCGGCTGACCTATATAAGGGAAGCGTCGTAGTTCTTCGTTGCTTTCTTCGATTTCCTAAACTCTTATTAAAGAATTGGTATCTGAGAAGCTAGAGAATATATCTGCTCCACCTGATCCTTCGCAAACTGCATTGTTATTTGTTCAAATGTACCGTTTTACTTACTGTTTTTAGATTTTTTATAATTCATACTTAAAGAAAGAGTGATTGTATGCAATTATGTTTGTAGTACAACAAACCTGAATTTAAACGAGTTAAGCTACCTAAAAGTTGCATAAATGGTACCGAACGTGTTCTACCCTGATACACGATCAATGATTCAACGAACGTCAGGAACACGAAAGAGATAATCACTCGTTGTTCAAGGTTAGCTGACAACGAGGAGTGTGAAATTTATGAAATCGAAGTGTGATCTCGGGGAGAAAAAGAGAAAAAGATAAAGGGACAGAACTTAATCCGGCATCGTGAGGAGCACGAGGTTTTGACCATCGGCACGAGGGGATCAATGGCTGTTGCGTAATCATACCGGGCAACGAGGTGTACCCCTATCCACCCTCCCCTCGAACAACCCCGCGACCCTCCGCAACCCCGCCTCGGCCCACAGCCCCAGTTCACGGTCCTCCTTCTCCCCCCTCTGCGGATAAGGCGGACCGTTGCTCGCGATCGAGCATGAGGGATGGTCAACACGCTGACAAAAAATGCTCGCTCTCCACCGAGGACGATAAATCGACCACTAGCCACCGTTTGAACAACGAGCTTTGGGTAGAACACGGTGGTCAACGATGACGATAATAATACTAACGGTATAATTTTATTATATAACATATCGTAATATGAAAAGCTAACAGCCAGTTATCGTGGTCGATTGTTATCTTTAATGTCGATGACGGTGTAAAATAATGCCGTACCAGTAGTATACATGACTTATAGATACTTGTTTATTTAATAATAATTCAATTTGAAAATTGGAATAAATTTCTTTTCTACGCAAAATACCTTAATTTCAATCCTGTCGATGATACTACTACGGTTATTAATCTCTCCAATAAAAATCGCTTTTAAATAATTAAAAATGAAATAGTTAAACATTCCCCTTTCGATGTGGTTTAATTACAAAAAGCAGCGTTGCTTTTCATTTTCCCTTCCTCCCTTGATAAATAAACGACAAGGAATTAATGCACGGGATTCACGGAAATCCTAATAGACGATAGCGGCGCTGATCGCGAGCTCTCGTGTCCGTTCGTGCGCCACGACCATGCGCCATTCGGTCCACGAGCGCGCTCCATTGTGACCGTGCGCGCACACCTCTGCGTCCGTCGATTCAGTTGCTGCCACCGTTTCCTTTTTTCGTTCCCGCCATCCTTCCCTTCGACTCGGCCACGATCGCTTTGCACGCCGTTGATCGATAGCGGTCACGCTCACCCGGCCAACAATTGACCGCCGCGGTCACCGCTTTCGAGTCTCCTGAAGCACGAAGTCTCGCGCGATTTCTATCGGTTTCGTTTCATAAATTTCAAGGACACTCGATAATCTCCTGCAATATGACACAATGGAGCATTGACCGCTGCGGTTGACCGTCCTGGCTTGTTCATAAATACTGACGATAATTAGACGAGAACTATGGTTGCACAATGAAACAATGAATCTCGTATTTTGAGGTAGTTATAAAAAACATACTTGAAGTGCAAACTTTGTATATTACTACGTTATATTGACGTTATTTGATGAATCACAGTATATGTAACTATAAAAATAAAATATAATTTATCGGAAATCAAAGTACAAAAATATTTCTCGTGGTCGTTTTGAAACATGAAGATGAGCAGGGTCAAATTCTGGATACAAGAAATTTTCTTTGTCATCAGAATTTCAAAGTATTTGTACAGCGTCATACCCTTCCTATCCTTGAATTATGCAAGCCTAATACACAGGGAAAGATCGTTCCAGCCTGTTTCACGTGAAAAAATGATTAGGATGCCGATCCCCTAACCCAGATACAAATTGTTCCTATTGAACACCAGGGTCGTTCGTCTTTTCTTCGCGGTTTCGTTTAGGCGGTCAAAAGAAAATGTTACACACAGAAGAGAACGGTTTGGCCTGTCAAGCGATTTCATTCCACGCACGATGTCCGGGAAATTTATCGTCCCAAATTGTCCCCGTATCGTGGGATCGATCATTTCATCCCGTCGCGTTGGGACTGAGCATCCTGGGTAACGGCAACAGGGAACACCCGCCAAGAAGCGAAACGTTACACTCTCTGATCGATAGTTCCGTTCATTAAGAGTGCCGACGATGAAACATGAAGTTGTACCGTTAATGGATACGAGCGTTATATCGGTGCTATTACCGTGGAAACAACTACCTCGCGCGGATCCCGGAGCTCCAGACCTCGACGCCGTCACGAGGCTGTCGTCGAAAGATCGATAATTTTGAGCGCGAGCTCCGAGACCGGTCGAAGAGGATACTACGGTGTGCCTCGCCGTTTTAACCCTTTCGCTACGGATTCTTCGGCGGGCTACTCCCGCTGAACAAGCCGTCCCACCAAAAGTGTGCACTTGTGGAACAACTGTAATTGTCCGTCGTACGTTTGTGGAGACCTTCCTACCCTCGCCACTAGGAGAGATCTACCGACTACCTTTCTCGCAAGTGCTCGAGTCCGACACGGTTTCTACTTATACGAGCTCTGACCTGTCCCTTAATATCCCTGTGTCTAAGACACGGACCTGTCTTAAAAAGAAATAAATAATATTGTTTTAATGTGGTGAAATTCTGTTTTCTCAGTATTGAAATATGTTTTCACAAAAATGCATCCCTACCCAAAATTTTACCCAAAGTTCCCGTCGTACGTCGTAACTAAATTCCAACCGTATGGTACGACCGATGCGTTTCACAGTCTGTCGTAGTCAAAGGATTAAAAATTATCGCATAATGCAATGATACTCTGTTCACGATACTTCACGAGTGACTATAATCACCGTTCGTACGTAGCAAGCGTCAGTCGTTGGATGACTATAGTCGCCGCTCGTAGCGAAAGGGTTCATTCGTTTTGCCGTGTAAAATAGTCGAACGATTGGTAGAAGTTACGTGTTGTTACGTTTCAAAGGAACATTCACGGCTTCCAAGCAATACTTGGCTTTGCTGCAGCAATTCTTTGTGAACGATTACGTAACTCTTCACAGAGTAACATTACGCGCGATGTTAGTTCGTTAGGCAAGCATTTGGTGGTCGGGGAAATTAAAGCTTAATTTGAAGAAAACTGATTTCAGACGAGCAGAAATTTACTCTGGCGAAAGACTAACGCAAACTTGGCGTGTAACAAGTAATGTTTGATCTCTGAAAACAATGTTTCTTAAAAACCATTCTCGACAAGCAGAAGTTATCCCTTTTAAAATATTCGCTCATTAAAATGGATTTGTCTGCCTGCTAACCCATTTGCATCACAGCTCCAAACACGCTCCTGGCATTATTCATCCGAGAATCAACGATAGCGTCTTTGTTTATTACTAATTTTACTTAGAAATCACGTTGAACCATGAAATCATATTGAATTCTGTATTTTTTAAAAAATAAAATATTAGTACTCATGACAAGGCACTCTAAATTTTTTTGGCAGTGAATGGGTTAAGCTCGAACACTCTTACTTCGAACACGAGTTCGAACAGAGTAACAAGGCGAAATTCCACCATATCAGAATGTTTTGAAAAACTTCCTGAAATTAGAAGAATCATCATAAGACATCCACTAGACTATATAGATCTATGACATAATCAGCACCACACCAACATCGCTCCGTTCTTACAACCTTTGATGCTGGTATGCATAAGGTATGCACGACAAGAAACGCTATACACAAAAACAAAACGACATACAATACTATGCTAAACACAACATACGAAAAATTTAAAAACCTTTAATTTAAGGTTGACATGAGTAAAGGTATATTTAAGAAAAGACGAGCCTCGCAAGAGATGGTTTCCAGCTAACGGATTGAAAACAGCGTCGCCTTGGTAACTGGCGAGGAATCGGAGACCGGCCTTATTCGTCACGGTCCAACTTTCCCAAGAAAGTGTACAACGTCCGCTGACGTCATCGGAGGTGCAGCGCCCAAGACGTCCCTCCAGGTTCCACAGCCTCCGTCGTCTCTTCGATTTCTTTCCGCCCCACGATCCAGGCCGCGATCCCGTTGAAATTACGTAGCCCGCAATCGGGGCTTCACCCCCCTCTGCTCCCTCTCGAGCCGAGGGCGCGCCTCAAAAGCGTCGCAAAGCGGGCCGGCAATCAAAGAGGGTTCATCTGCGACTTGGCACGAGCCGCGCTGGCGGTTGCCTCCACGCAATTATTTCCCGCAAATAAAACGGGACTGGAAAGGACAAAGGGAGAGGCGGCCATACGATGTATCTTGCGAGTTGTTGAAACGAAAAGAGGGATTTTTTGGACCCACGACAAGATTTGGCATTGGTAACGGTAGCTTCCACGTCGAGAGATTAACGGCTGGCTTGCTCGATCGGCACTTTCGGTGCCATACCTTTTTCTATTCTAGTTCGGACGAGACCAGAATTTGTGTGGATTGTAAAGTGGATTTGTTTAGTGAATAATTGTACAGTGGCAGACTAAAGTTTAACCTTTATGGCTTCAAATGTGACTCTCAAGCACCACCAATTAATAATGTAAATATTGTAATCGAAATTATATTACTTCTGAAATGAATAAAGATTGTTTTGAATGTCTTTAATATTATTATTTTTGCGTCATTGTAGTATTTAAAGTCTGACACTTAAAGACTTGCAAGTCAAAATATAATTTAAGGTTAAGACAGGAGGGTCAAAGAAAACAAATAAATTAATTAATAAGAAATAGCACGATGAATAAAAATCATATTCTATGCTGATCAGTAAATAGTGTTGTAGTATAAGTATACGAACAATATTTGCATACTATAAAACTATGTTTTACATTGAAAGGGTTAAGCGTTAACGCATTCAACGTGATTACGTTGCACGTACGTTTTGCACAAAATTTTGTAAACATATTCTAGAACTCAGAGTTTAGAGTGCGCCTCCAATGCAACCTCGGATTTCACCCAGCCTTTCAACCCAACTCAGTGGATCCAAATTCGGTCACAGAAGCGTAGAGTTTACATCGAAACCATTTCTCTGCCCGGTGTCTCGCTCATCTTCCCTGTCACGGTCCCCGTTTTTGTTGTTCCTCCGCTTTCCCCCTTTTTCCCGCCACCCTTGCACGCTCTCCGCGCTCGCAATCGATTTACAAGATGGAGTACGCTGTAGTGACACCGGATAATGTTTGCAGGTACACCCGGTTGCACGGGCGCCGCACGATATTTCGCAGTTCGCGTTACCCGGTAACGAGTAAGAGGTATTGGTGCTACATATTCATGTCGGATTATGAATGAGAGGCACACACGTGCAGCGCCACGATTAAATCCTGCCTCGTGCTGACTGACTGCCACGCAGTCTGTACTTCTCTGCCACGACACGTCGGTTAACTTGTTCCTTGTTAGACTGTAATTTCGCGACGGGCCTAATTCATAATAGCGAACTTCTTTTCCTTTTCTTTCGAAAAGCTAGCAATTTGTTTCCCTCGTTGAAGTAAACAGTTTTGGTGCTTTAACTTTAGATTAAAAATAAAAATGTAATTAATATCGTTATTACACTATATGACTAATAATAATAGTCATTTCCTCTCCTGAAATCCTCTCTTTTTACCCCTTACTTATCTGTTCGCGACCTGAGAACCAACATTTATTTCTTGCTTACCGGTATCGCACATTGTACGGTTATCAGGACTGCCTAAATTGCTTAATTATAAACGGAAATTGCTTCTGTGAAGTCACTGATTCTTTTGATAATTTTCTACCTTCATTTAAAAACTCTGCAATTACCGCGTAACTGGTATATAAATTTCGTATTTTGTTTCTTCACTTAATTCATGTACTCATTTTTCTCTTCTTGTAATAGAGGGTTTACCCCGTTGAAAACAGATAAAGAAATAAGTATAGAATTCATCATCGATGGGTGAAAAGGCAGATATTAATACCTGACAATTTCATAACTTCGATAAGAATTCTTTCTCAGCGCATGTTTAAAATTTCGAATTCTACTTCAATTCAAATCTACGTTTCTCCCGAGGAAGAATAAAACTATGAAAGACACGCGATGGAAACTGCAAAAAAACGCAATTACTGAACCGAATCGTTCTGTAACCTTCGAATCCATTGGCCAAACTCTCCTCGAACCGAAATACTGCGAAACGAACCAAGACGAATATGTTTGCGAAGCGACAGCGACGTAAGATGGAACAGGCAAAGCGAACCAGCGCGTAAGAGAAGCGAGCGTCGAAAGTTGGGGTTGTTTGTTCGACGTTCTTCTCTCGAGCTCCCTGTATCGCGATTCAGGGCCGAGGGGACAGGTAGAAGCGTATCGAGAAATTTACGCGCGACGTCCCCTTATCTGCAGACCCGTTCCTTCCACCGTTTTACGATATTTCGCGTGTGGACGCGAAGCGGATCCCGGCGCCGCTATCGAGATCGCCACGTGGTTCGCGCGCGACTAAAAATAACAAGCGCACGCGAACGGCGACCAACACGTTCTTGAGAACATCTATTCGATAAACGTTACAAAATCACGCCTAGTAGTATCGAATTAACCCTTTGCACTCCAGAGATGACTATTAGTCGTCTAATGATGCTAACTTTAAAAATTTTCAAATTCGAAATATTTACTAAAATTCGCCTATATTAATAAGTGATATACTAAAATATACATATATGACTGTTTAACCTTTGAATCTAACTGATAAACAAACTAACTAAAGTCTGACAATTTGCGAAACAGTTACCTCTCAAGCGCAAAGGGATGAAATGATACTATTATTAATTTTTATTTGTTTAGACGTTCCGTGTCGCTGACAGTCACGATTAACCTAACCTCGGTTTCGCAATTGAAACGATCAACGTAGATTACAACCCCGTACAAAAGAAGCCGCGAACCATCTAAGCACAAGCTTCTCGTATCAAAGTGGTTTTCGTAGATCCTTAAAGCGTCCTCAGAACTCCAATCGTCGCAAAACACCTTTTAATCGACCGTCTGAACGCAGAAACACCTTCTAATTCAGCCTAACGATAAGTGACGCTTAATTAATCCCCGGCAAAAGTTTTCCCCGTTATAACGAGCTTCCGATCCGCGCTCGAGGTTCATTCATCGGGCAGGAAGAGGGAAAAAAAAGGAGAGAAAGCTGTGCAGCTGGTGAAAATCAATGACTGCCGTCCCGTTGATCGAGAAGCAGGGTCGATCGCGGGGGGGCCCGACCGTCGGAATTCGTTCGTTCCTCCTTCGTGACTTCCATGACAGCGTCGCGGCGACCTAGTTCGCGTCGCGACGCGCCGTTTCATGTGGACGAACCCTCCGTGAAACTTCTCGGGCGGGACGGAAGGAAGCGGAGCAGCATGTGGCAGCATTGCAGTGTAACGGCATCGATCTCACTTTCTCTTTCTTCCTCTCTATCTTTCTTTCTCTCTCTCTGTCTCTCTGTCTCTCTGTCTCCATTTGCATTTTTTCCTCTTTTCTTTCTTTCTTCTTCCATCCCGCTTCTCTGCCTCCGCCGAGCTCGAAGAAGCTGAATGACGAGTTTACGCGACTGCCAGCCGCGCGTCACGAGTACTACATGACTTCCTGTCTGGTTCTCTTCAACGCAGATGCCGGAAGCAGTTCTTAGAATATCTTAGGGAAAAATTTTGCATGCTCCATTGTCGACTAATTTACGCTAACGCTAGTTCTGTTGCAAATATTACCTCGCTTGCAGTTTGATCGTCTTCACTTGATCTAGATCAGATCATTGACTTGACTATAGTAGGCACAAGGTGCAAAAATAAACGTGGCGGAAGACTTTTCGTTCAAAAGTTTTTTATTCGACTGACTTGCGTCAGCTCGCGAAGGCTCGACAGACCCCAAGAGTATTCGGCATCTCTTCGTCTCGTCGTCAATTCTTAGTTGTAACAAAATACTATAATAAAAGAGGGGCGAAATAAGAAAATAACTACACGATGATTATGCTTTCAAAACTGACAGTGAACTCTCCTCGTATGGCAGAGACAATTTTTATTTATCCGGTGAGGGTTATTCGGGGGTACAAGAGTTTACTATGGGGATTGGCGATTTTTCATACGAATAATTACAAAGTCATGGTTAAGATTTTATTATTGGCAGCTGACGCATAGCGATTATTTAGATATTCGTTGTAGTTTTCCGGCGGCTAACATATGGTGATTACTTAAATACTCATGGTATTTTTGCGGCGTTACATGATCGCCTACGTGACGTAAACGCATTTTCTGCGCATTCAATTGCTGCATCTCTATTCCAAACGTCTCCGTCCTTCTTTTCCACTGCTATCCATCACAGATTACCAGTCTGTCCACTCTCTTTCCGTTACATTTTCCTTGCTTTATCAGCCGCCTAATCATCCCCCGTTTCTTCCTGCACGGCACAGCTAACGGTCCTCTTCCGGCTTCTTTATTTCTTTCTGTGGCGCCGTATGCAAATCCGCCCCAACAGCCCTCCGCGACCAGGGGTCTACCTTCTTCCGTGTCTCCTCCTTCCTCGTTCTTCCTCCCCTTTTCGTGCTCCTCGTGCTTGTTTCGCCTCTCTCCTCTTATCTCTGTGTGTATTTCTTCTGCCATAATTCAAGCCTCTCCGTCTCCCTTTCCGGTCCCCCCACTTTCCCGCCAGCTCCCTCTCGCACCTGTCCAACTCTCCCCGTCGTTGCACCCACCAACTACCACCACCACCACCCTGTGCTCCATCCCTCTTCTCTTCTCTCTCTCTCTGCGTCTCTTTCACCCCCTCCCGCAGCCCTTCCCTCGCTCACCACTCCGTTCGTCTCTCTTCAACCCCTGGAGGACGCTCCTCGTCGCACTAACCGCACGCAATCAATACATCCCTCTCCGTCGACTCTCGCCCCTTTCACGAGAGACCGGCCACCCCGCCGACACCCCGAGAGCTACTCTTGATCCTGGCCCTCCACTGGGAACTCCCACCCCCTTACCCCTCTCTGTTACTCTCTCTATTTCTCTTCCATTCCCCTGTTTCCTCTTTTCGTTCTTTTTTCTTTGGTTCGTTTTCCGCGTTTCTTCTCTGCTCGCTCGCGTCCCACCCTCTCCACCCTTCCCGCTTTAACATCGCTCGAACCAAGCCCCCCTCCCCTCAGCAAATATGCCTACCCAGTCTTCTTCGCTTTCCACCATGTTCGAATCAGCTGATCCACCTACCAGCGGCGTGCTCGAACACCATAAAGCCAAGGTCAATACGTCTTCCAGGAGCGCACGTCAGACCATAGACAGGGCTATACTACTTTCGAGGAGTGTACCGTCTCTTTGGTGCGACTCGCTTTCTCTTTTCCCGTTTCGTTCTCCTTTATCGTCCCGTGTACCTTGACTCCTTTGATGGATCTTGGCGCGACAAAGAGATCTTTTGGGATATTCAGAGTCGAAGAGGCCTGAATGGGGGACGAGTGGAGTTTCCTAGATGTATCCGACGACGTGCATCTCGTATTCGTAAAGGACGATTGTTCGTCCGCAATAATGGGAAGGGAAACACTCGTGTTTGCCGGATTATGAATAATTATTGGGTTCGCTCGAAACATAGCGATCGTTTTTGTAAACGCTGCATGTTTCCCTGTTGCAATTTTCAGAAATGGAATAACTATAAGTACCGTGAAACGTAAATACAGGAGATTTCCGGATAACAGGGTTATCATGATATTCCTTATAAATTAATTAGTTACATTTCGTTAACTCTTTGGTCTTAAACTTTTATCCGCTACTGTATATTAAAATGTAAACTTGAAATTTGTCATACACAGATTTACTGATCTTCTAATTTTCTGTAACGCTAATACGATAACTTTACCCATCCTTCGCGAGAAGAAGCGAAACAATCCAAGCTTTCTTACAGTAATAATACTTAGGAAATACTCAGGAAATACGGTAGAACTTCAGCGGCTTGTTCTGGAAATATCTCAAAATCGGGAATCTTTAACAAGATCGGAGGTAGAACTTGTGCAAACTGTAATTTTTCGACTCGTTAGCGCAACCCAGGATAAGCCTGCCAATTTGCGTGGACCCTGGAGTATCGTTTGTAGCTTCTCGATAATCGAAGATCAGGATGGTCGGTAGCGAAGGCTTGTTACAAACGAGGAAAGCGGCAGAAACAGCCGAATTAAAAAGTTCACCGCTACCCTGGCGGCTCTCCCCGCGTTACAAATTGGCAAAGTTTCGTTGAAATTCAGGTCGCTCGCATCCCTCGATCTCTGCTTCTGTTTTCCTATCGGGGTCGGCGTAGAGATAGACCTTACTACTTGCCCGGTGGCCACGGCGCGCGTTTTACCGATCTATACTACTTGGATTTGCCGATCGATCTATCGAGCTCGTGAAACGGTCTTTCGAGTTGGAATTGTTTGACGGCACAGAGATATGAATCGTGGTGTGAAGATTGCTTATTCGGTGAGGTAAAACTTTTGTCATTTAACGTAACCCAATGATTCGTCTACGAGTAAATGAAGTTTCTGCATTGTTTTGGAATTGAGTAAATGAGATCTCTTTGGGTGATAATTCTGGAAGTCAATGTCGTATAAATAATGTGGTATTGGTAGTAGAAACGAGTAGAATCTTTGTATTCTACCTTCAATTAACTGTATATAACGCGAATCGAACTTTTCTTTAAGGGAATCATTAGTTTGCAATACTTATTTATTTATTTATTTACTTATTCGATGGATAAACACCATTTATAAAGGAGTAATACAGTAAGAATAAAAATGATTAAAAAATAAAAGTAAAAATAATACTAAAAGGAGCACAATTAGGTATAAACTAATACAGGAGGATACATCATTCTAGATCATAAGAACGCAGAAAAATATTGCGAAGTACTTCAGTACTTAATCTATTAGCAATTTGATTGTCTCAGCCTTAAAACTACCTGAGGATAAATTGAAAAAGTTTAAGTCAGCAAGTGAATTGGCTAGATTACAAATTTTGTTAAACGGATCAGTAGAATCAAAATGTGAAGTATAACGGGTCGGTTTAAAAAGTAGGTAGTATCTTGAATCCCTGATAGGAACGTTAAAATTCACTAAGGCCGTAACCTGAGGATTACCTGAACCGTTAATGGCTTTATGTAGGAAGCAGAGATCATGGATTTTTCTTCTAAATTCCAGGGAACGCATATTGAAGGAACGCATTATCGGGTCATAACCATGATCGATTCTTGCCGATCAGAATATTAAAAATTCTGATAAGCTTTCTTGACCGAAATTAATTTACTTTTACCGTTGTTTAATATACCTACGTGAATCAAAACGTATACACGAAGGTATTTGCTAGTATTGCCGTTATAAAATTATATCTCTAATTAAGAAAAATAATTGAAATCGTTTCGATAATACTTGAGACCGAGAACCCGTTGAATGCTGAAATTTTTTGTATGCACCTTTTTTAGCTATAACACTCTGGAGGACTGGAGTAGTATAATACAAACCGGAAACCAGAATTAAAAGTGAATAGCTGGTTCCCGTGGGTTTCTAGGGTCTATCTTCGAGCTTGGATCTACGATTTCCATAGGGCACCCTGGGATTACCGTAACAGGAGAGTCTTTCAACTTATAAAAGTGTAATTAGGAGACGCCGCAGTCCCGACGTCCTGCGATCGTTAAGTGTCCAACTTTCCTTTCGCGAGCCGGAATTATGCCACGAATACTTTGAAAAATACCATACCATTCGTTACGTCCTCGTGGAAACGAAGTTCCGGGGGAGTTTGAATTTAAGAGTTCAGAGCCTAAGGGCTTCTCCACCTGGTTTATACCTAAAACCTGGGGCTGGAAGCTCGGCTTAGATTAGGCAAAAAGTAACGTGGAAATTTTGTAACGGACAGTGCTCCTCCTCTGTGTAAAATGGAAACGTATTCCGATCGTTTAAAAAATACTTCCTGACCAACCTTATAGTTTCTTTTAAAATTCCTTTAAGTTAAAAAATCTTTTAAATTAAAAGTCTTTTAATTTAAAAACTTGGAAGTTGTTAAGTTGAAAAGTTGTTCATACGTTACTATTAAATTAATTTGAATATACATCTAAGAACTTTAGTTTGTTTCACCTACACCAGAACCCTACCGTCTCTCTAAATAAAAGTAAAAAATCGTACATTACTGACATACCTAGTAAATAAACTAATTAACATTTTGCGTTCAAAACATCGCAGGTGTAATTCGGCTAATATTTCCAGCAGGTCCGGAGGGAAGACGCAGAGATCACCTTCCACGCTCGGATACGTTGGTACAATTACCACTTACCATTACAGGACACGATAGGATTCAAGCGTTCCTCGAGAACGCCTCCGCCTCGCCTCGACTTCCGCGCGAGGCTGCGTGAACTTCCGGTTTTAATTGCCGCCTGCTAAAACGCGTTTCAGACTGCTAATTGGCCACGAGTTCTGGCGATTAATAAACTTTATTCCGCGTCGACGGGAGGACGAAGTTCGGTGGAGCTGTTTAATAAAGGCTGAGGATGTGACAATGGCAGGAGCGAGGCGGCTGCAGCGGAGAGAAATGGCGCGGATGATCGCTTCGCTTGATAATCGCGGCGAATGGTTCGAGGTGGAAGAAACGTGCCTAATCGAATTGCCGAGATTAAACAGAAAGTTCATTTTACCGACGTTGTATTCGTTTAAACTGAATCGATAGACAAAGAGAGACGAGCAAAGATTGCTGACCGAGGAATCACTTTTAACCAATTTGCATCCATAAGCGGAATAATCCGTAATATAGGATTTCGAGAATTAAGCGAACTATCTTAGTTTATTTATTCCACGAGTCTATAGTTCTATTTTCTGTTCAATCGTTACATGTAACTTTTAATTAAAATCGGTAATAAACAAAGACACTGAAACTATTGTTTATTTTCATAAATAATGCTCGTTTCTCATAAATTCTTATGAATAACGCTATTTAGTAGGGCATTTAGAACTGTAATGGAAATGGGTTCATCGAGTTCAAGACGAAAATTTTATATTACAAACTTAACCTGTAATTACACAATGCTTTAAGCCTGTGGATAGGTATTATCAGTTTCATATTTTTATTTTTCAGGTAATTAAGGTTACAAGATTTTGTTGAACACGTAGATAGAATAAGAAGTGTCAATCACCGATGGAAGTTGCCTATGACTGATACAACATTACTAAAAGTATAACTTATTGATTTAATAGCAAGGCTTCAATCTCTACGTTAAATAAGAGGATTAAACGACGAAAACCTTCAAACTTTGTAAACTATAAAGAAGAAGAGAGAAGAAACACTAATTGGTAATCACAAAGAAAATCGGGAACCCATCAAGAACGTCTTGAACCGAGGAAAAGTTGTTCGACGAATCTCCTCGGCAAAGAGGATCAAAAGAAGACGAAGAAGTCCCTTTTGACGGGTTCTCGGTGAAACTTGCGGCCGTTCAGCAAGCTTCCCTTCGCGGTTCCTTGGAATCTCGAGTCGAAAGTTAAAGCCTATCACCAGATGTTCATTGGATACTCAACATATTTAGAAGACTGACAAATTTATTTTGTAATCATAGAATAGAGCTTCAACTAATTACTCGAGGTAGAAAAATTTTAATTAAATTAAGCTTCTTTGACCTTAGAAGTATTTAAAAGACGATTAAAATATACCCATTTGCAAAAAAAAATAACGAATCAAAAATTTGACAAAAAAATCCATGATCAGAGAGGAATAAACCTTCATTCATTACCTTTTACAAGAAATTATAGGGAATTTCTAAAATCACATCACGGTAATTTCACAAAATTTTTGTGAAAAAATTATGAATAGAAAAAATGTTACTTAACGAATTTGAAAGAAAAACTCATTTTTTGAGGCCTGTTAGATGTTTGGAAAGTTACTCAAGTTAGCTCCAAAGGTTGATGATTTACAGAGAAGAGTGTGGTGCACGGATACGTACGCGTGTCGCAGCGTTTTCCGAAATAAACGTTAGAAAAGGTGGGTTTACAGGGATTACAAGATTCCTTCCATTGGCCATAGTCTAAACCCTGCACCATGTATATGGGCCATCGAAAACACAATCCGCAACGCGGCGTGGAGCTAAGCCAACGACGCGGCTCGCATCCGCAGCCTGGGCCGTCCTATTTCAAATTACGCCGCGGAAGTTTTGATATCGGGACCAACGAGATTCGTTCTTTGTGCAGCCGGAATAATTCGGCCAATTGATGGCCGCTGACTACCGTCGACGATAGCGACACCGTTTCCCGTTAGCCTCGATAGCCGGGTTCCGCCATCGGTGCGATCGGGATGGTTTATCGATGGGACGTGTTGCCACGTAAAAACCACGATCCGTTTCTTTGGATACGTGCTCGTTCCAGAACGACCCGCTCGAGGTATCAACCTCCTATCGGATCGTTCCGTGAGTTGCAGTAGTGTACAAAAGTTTAAGACGGCAGAGCAATGTAAAACCTAATTTTACGAATTGAAGAATATTGTTTATCTATTCATCTTTATCGTCATTATGATAGAACACTATTTATCGATTAGCATAGAATACAAATTTTATTTATACTATTATTTCTTATTAATTAATTTATTTATTTTCATCGATCCTTCGGTCTTAAACGTTTGTTTGCTACTGTAAACGTAGAGTTGGGTTAAAAATTACTGTGTATTGTACACTTTTGCTATTAATCATATTAATAAGTAGCTGTTAGCCGCGTCTTCTTTTAATAAAATCAGCGGATTTTCAAACAAATCTTCATCCCTTATTTTACCTTCTTGGGGGTTGATTTTCCACAAACGTTGAAACACGTGTTTCTTTACTTTTAGTCGAAAAGCTAAATACCAGTTTTTATAGGTACAAGTCGAATAATACCTTCATCTGACCAAGGTACACGATAAATGTGAACAATTGCACGAGACACGTTACCTATCGATTATTATCTCACACGACCACCCTTCGTGTTTCGGAAAACTCAGAAACTTCAGCTGAACGCGGAAACAAAGTTTACGATCCGATGCGACGTTAACGAGCTGAACGAGATCGAGTCGAAGAAACACGCGATGACGTGTCTTGGAAGAAAGAAAATCCGGACCTGAAGATGGACAGGGGGCAACCGGGGGGGAAAAAAGTTAGCGGAGCTGCGCACACCGGGGAACACCACTCGAGAGCGTTGGTAGCGAACTATTAAACTCATCGTGACAAAGCGTCACCATCAAGGAGACCTCGCGTCAAAGAAGACAATGGAAGGCGCAGCGGCGGGTACTCTCAATGATTGATCTTACCAAGTGGTCCTCTTTTGCCACGAGGACGCCCGGAAGATCCACATTCGGAGCAACAAGAGATTAAACGAGTCGAGATATCGAGGTGCAACCTGTTAAAAAACTTCAGCCGACGCGCCCAACCCTTTGGGGACCGGATTCCTGCCACTTTCTGTTCGACCATCCTTAAGCGGTCTACGGCGCTGTTCAACCATTTCCTCTAGCTATCAAAAGAGACTTTCACGGACTGAAGGTTTCGTGCTTAAGGAACCTCCGACGGACTGTTTTAAGTCTGTCTTCTTCCTGTAATCATTATTTTTCGAAAGATTACGCTATTCTATTGGTTAACATTTCAGAGGTTGGATTCCATTCTTCTTCTTTTGTAGCACCTTTCGGTAGCTTAAGTCTGTCGATTTAAATCTTGCTGTAATAATTATTTTCGCGAAGATTATACTATTCTATTGGTTAATGTTTCAAAGGTTGGATTCCATCTTTTTTATGGGCTACCTTTCAGTAGCCTTCAAACGATTACCTTTAGATGAAGCATTGTAATAAATTAAATATTCCCATTTCAGTTGAACCATTATAATTACTTTTTATTCTATTATATACGCACGGTTTATACCCGTAAAATTAATAAAATAAATAGAAATAAAAATATTTTGAGACTTTTGACGAATAGAAAAGTTAAACGTATGACATTTCTGCTTACATTTCTCGAACGGTTAATATTATATCATTCTGTTCCATCGCCATATTTCGTTGCAGTTATCGACAATGAGAAATGAGCAGCGACCTCGACGAATAGCGTTACACCTCTCTCAAACGAACGAAACTCCCGTTACAGAATGCAAAAACGCTTTCAAATTCGCCGATACGATTCTGCTCGTCGGTAATTCGCCATCCGTTCATTCAAAGTTGCGGTGCAGCACGGAATCCGGCTGAACGGAAAGACGCGGCGCGATTCAAAGCGGTTGCATCACGATCCACGGTTTCCGCTGTCGCGATCTCCTTCCACCGCCATTTGTTCCCCGAATTAACGTCGAAATAGCCCGCTGCTCCGTGTACGCCGTCTAATGGAAACCTTCTGCCGAGCGAATCGGAAATCTATTATTGGCCGCGACTCGCAAATTACATTTGTCGATAATCATGCGTTAGCCCAGCGAATTGACTTTCGCCGGTGTGTTCGGCGTTCCCTATTGCCAACTCGCGGGCAACTGGCCGCCGCGCATACATTCGTAACGCGGTATCGAGTGCATTTCTATTATTGGCCGGCACCGGAAACGCGTAATTAGGATACATCGGGTTCGAAAATATTTGGCTGCCTGGAAAAGCCCCCATGAGAGAATAGATATAACAGAATGGTGTACAAGCATATTTTTGATATTAATGAGTGCACTTATATTATTGGCCGGCACCAGAAATTGCGTAATTATGATACATCGGGTTCGAAAATATTTGGCAGCCTGGAAAAGCCCCCCCATAGAAGAACAGATATAATGGAACGGTATAGAAGCTAGTTTTTAATATTAATAACAGTGCAACAAACAACAACAAAATTTGTAAGGATCAATCAGAGTTGTAACTTTCTCGTGATATATAATAAAGTATCAAAGTGTTTCAAATAAAAGTGTATTTTATTTAACCATTATAGAACCTCATTTTCAATAGACCGAATAAAAACCGATATATCTCCTAAGCGAAATTTTCAGTTTCACTATCAGTATGCAAGGGCAGACCCTCGCGCTACTGTAACATGAACCTAAAATCTGAGGTCGGTCCTTACGGACCTGCGTGGCCTTTAACGTATTAAACAAATGCTTCGTTCGACGCTGCTTTCAAAGAAACTCACGATGATTGATCACAAAGTGCGTAACAACTTTTGTTCTTATTAACGACGAAATCTTTCACCGCAAAAAAAAAAATTTTGCAAATTTTCATCCACGAATTCTGTCCACGGTAATTGGAGGAGAAACGTAGCAGCAGTCGTTGGCGAACGTAGAATTCACCCTGACACACTTCTAGATTCTTGCAGTGGACGCCGTTTATCCAGCCGTCTTCCAGCGCCACTCGTGTACAGTCATAAATCTGATCGTCCGAACGTTTCTCCACGATGGCACACGCTGCCTTCTGGCCAGCGCTGCGAGATATCTGCCGGGCGGATCCAGAAATAGATCCAGTCCGTGGATCGTGCCATCAAGGACGGAACAATGGTCCACACGGTGAACGCGCGTCGAACCGCAATTATCGGCGCGGATGAGCTGAATCGCGTCGTTCTACTTTGTTGTGAACGCTTCGCGCCACGCGATTCGCGGGTGTTAAGTGGTTTAAACATAGAAGACGAGATATACTGTAACCAGAATGAATTGCACGACGACTGATTTATAATAGGCGGCAGACGTTATTCTCGCTGTGGTCGTTAGTTATTTATGGACTGCAGATGTTTACGCGGATACACGTTTTTAAGAATGTGGAGAAGGAAACGGCTCGCCATCCAACGTTTAACCCTTTGACTGCTAAATACTCTCGGTCGAAGTTGCGTGGACGGCGCTCTATTAGCAATTTTGTTGCTCTAAATGGGAAATTGGAAGAATTGACGAACGCATATACTCGTCATTAATGAATGCTAGTAACTTTCGTCAGAGACGCATATACGCGCCCATAGTAGTCAAAGGGTTAAGGAATAGAGAAGAATTAGTAATGTGATAGTTGTAACGTAGAGAAAGCGAGAAGGCGGAAGAAGGAAAAATATTTCCAATTAGTTGTAGAGTATGAATTATGAGGCGTGAGGGAAGCTAAAGAATTTTGTTAAAAACGAATTACAGGGAAGCATAAAATTGGGAGTCATAGAAAATTGTTTGAAACATAACGCGTTTTAAATAACTTCCCCGTTGAACAGCGATGGACGTGAAGTCGTTACTGCTGCCGCCTTGAAAACGAGTTTTTTAACTTCCCCTTTGAAGCGTCTCCCCTAGCTAAGCCCTGGGAGTTTCCAACATCCCGCAAGCCTACCTTCAGCGGAGCGTTTAAGCACCCTAAACCTCCCCTCATACGTTAACCTGCCAAAGCCGTCCACGCGTAATTACCTCCAGACCGGTGTCGCATCAGATACAGCGGCGAGCATAATGCACACATGATTGGTGGAGGCGCATATCGTAAAGGACACGCGACGGGGATGGGGATCGCGTAAGGGTGAAGGGTTCTCTCTCTCGCACTCCCTCGCTGTCGAAGCTCTTACGCGAGTACTAATCGTTATGCAAAGGAAATAAGGTTATGGATCGAAAGATTCGAGTGCGAGGAAAAAGGAAGGGTGAGGAAGAAGGAAAGAGTAAAGAGAATAAGGGATGAAAGTAAGGAAGATTAAAATACGAAACGGAGGGTGAAAAAGGAAGGAACGAGAGTTGAAGCTATAAAGATAAGAAAATGCAGTATTATGAAACAAGAAAGAAAAGAAAATCCCTATAAGGGATGTTGCTGTAAGAGGAGAAGATAAAGAGAGAAAAAGGAATAACGAAGGGAGAGGAAGAACGGAATGGAAAAGAAAATAAGGAATACTGAAATACGAAATAGAGGGAGAAAAAGAGGAAACGAGGATCGAAGCTGCAAAAAGAGAAAAATTCAGTATCACAGAATGCAAAAGGAAAGAAAATCCCTATAAGAGATGTTGCTGTAAAAGAAGAAGGTAAAGAGAGGTGAGAAAGTACAGAGAGATGAAAAATGAAGAAGATGGAAAAAGAGAAAAAGGAGAGTCGAGAGCGCTGAGGGAGAAAAGGGGTTAGAGGAGAGAAACAGAATCACAGTGAGAGAGAGAGAGAGAGCGCGCAGCATGGTGTGTGCGTCATGTCGGATCCATTCACCGGCTTCGGTGAAGATGGGGCGAATCGGGTCGTGGGCATAGTTATCTAGGTCAGCCTCCCTGCTTCTCATGGCCTCGATGGGAGCGGTTAACTCTGGTTACCCCCGTGAATGTAGCGCGAGGCATCAATGAAACGTCCAGAATGACCCTGATCCGACGAATTGCCAGTAACAAGCCCGCAACGCGAGTCGATATGCACGGGGCGAATTCGGTGCCACCTGGCAAGCTACCCCGTTCCGACATGTCCGCCAGGAATTTCTTTCTTCGGCTCGTGTTCTTCATTCTTTTCGGTTCTCCCTCCTTTATATCCGCGTCTGTCGTAACGGGTTGTTTCTCGCAAACGAAGCTAGCGAAGCAAGTTTAGCATTCGAGATAACGATTTCGGCTATTCAGACATTCTTGTTGGCCATTTTCAGGGCCACTTGAAAATTAGAAACCATTACGTGTCGAAGGATATGTTTGTGGTTCATTAAATGCTAAGGATTTGCGTTTTTAACCGAATCCTGTTCCGAATAGGTTATGGAACGTTCTCTGAGATATTAATTAGTCGCGACTAAATTGTGTGACGTATTAACCCTCCGAGTACTGTAACTCTCCGGAGTCATTTCTGACTCTCACCGATATTGTACAAGGTGTTATGAGAAACTGATCTGTAACATCTGTTTTGGCACCTCTTATTGTGGATTTATGACGTGCGTGTGTGTATCAAGGCGATTGTCACTTTGCGACTATCCAAATAACGTCGTCATTGTACGTGTTACCACCAAATATTGGCGACTCTGGCACAGTATACGGAGGGATAATTGAGAAAAACCGAGAATTACCGATCTTTTGAGCGTAATACCTTGTTTTCTAGAGGGTTGCATTTCTACATTGGATGTCCTATACATCTATCACGCTTACATTCGTATAAATAAGATCTTAAGTAAATAATTAACGAGTCTGTAGTTTCTCGAAACAAATTCGCGTCGAAATATTGAACAGCGCCTTGGAAAAGCGCTGTCCCGCTCGGTAACGCGTGAGTCAAAGCAAAATCGACGTACAGGGTTCGCGTAACGCGGTCGTTACATACGGCACCGTTCATTTCCGTCGATGACGGGGAACGATAGCCGTGCGAACGCGGAAACGAGCGACGTGGACGCGCGTCGAATTACCGACCCTTCCCACGGGAACTGCCCGCGTCCTCTAGCAGCTCTAACGAGCTTATAAAGTGAACGTTCCAGTTCCCGTGATCCGTGAACGCGATGATTAAACAGTAATTTCACCCGTTTCTCTCTCTGTGTGTGTGTGTGTGTGTGTGTGTGTGTGTGTCGCGAGACACAGAAGGAAACGGGGAGAAAGAACGGGAAAACGTGAGGAAAAGTGGCGGCGCACGCTCAAGCGTGAAACGGTTCGACTGTTCAGAGGGTGAAAGTCGATCCTCGATTCGAGGATCTCTCAGCCGATTATTCGGAGTGCGCGACGCAGAGCCGTATTATCCGTCAAGTTACTCAGGCTTTAGCCTGGTAACCCGGCTGTTTTCCTGAGATTAAGTTAGCTAATCTATGGGACAGGCGATGAAATTCCAGCGATCATTCAACGGTCGTATAAGATTGCGAATTTTAAGAGAATCGTGAAAGAATCGTTCAGATGCACTTTAATTTGCTTACTTCTTGTAGAACTTAAGCGGCGATGCTGATTTGTTACGTTTTAAAAATTTACTACGATCCATAGGAACATGTTCTGAGAGTTTACCAGAATTCATGAGTTCATGTTTCAAAAGTCTACTGGAATCTATAAATTTGCATTTGAAAAATTCATTGGAGTTCTATAATCATATGCTTCAAAAGCTTTCTAGCAGTCTCTGTTTGATAGAATTTATGAGTTCGTGCTCAAAAGATCTGCTAGAAACCATGAACTCGGATCACAGAAGCCCACTTAGGATGCACGGGTACGCAGGTTTCGAGTAACGGTCATCAATTTGCGTTTGCGATCCGTTGAAAGATACTCGAAAGCCTCCTCGCGGCACTAATTATAGAAAAGCTGTTCACGAAATAAACGAACAAACGCTTCTGAGAATAACCGGCTCGCGATGACTGGTCGACGGGACCACGCGGATTTTCCGTGAAACCGGTTCGATTGTCGGCGGGCGAACGAAAACATCGAGAACGCCGGTGGTCATTTGCGGAGAGCAGCGAAGAAGAAAGGATAAAAGCGTCACTAAGAATAACTCTGCTCGCGTTTGAGCTTCTTTGGATCTCGATATGTTCTTGTCCTCTTCGTTTCTGGGTACGGTGGTCCCAAAGTTAGTTTAACCTTTTAAAGCTAGTATAACATCTACGTTTCTCTTGTACCTTTCCACATCACAAATAATAATCTCTTAATAGTTCGCTTAAGCAAATAATGGAAGCTTCTCTTAAACCGATTTACGATTAATATAATTTCGTGGCTCTGAATAATATTACACCGATCTACGAATTGGTATATCATACTTTACAATCGCCACCTTACATTCCTGAATCTTTCATACCCCGTGTAAAGTTTCTTGCTTCTTCTTATGCATTTGAATCTACGCGATGAATAATTTTAATTATTCAATTTTACGCATTAAATTTAAAACACTCTTACACAAGCTTCGATGGCATGAATATCCATACGATAAACAAATAAAATGATGCAGCACGTGGGGAACAGCATCGTTCTTGAATGACTAACGGACGCGATGTCCAACGCATGCAGACGTTCTAGCAATCGTACGATGATTTAGCTTGATATTTACCAATGATACACGGTGTTACGCGACAAGTAGTCAAACTCCAGGTAGCGCTTACTAAAACAGAGCACCTCTGCAAAGTATTCGTCACTACCGTACCGATAATCTGTTCGAAACCTTTTTAATCGTCATGAAGCACCAACTTTCTGTCGCGTAACACCGTTCTTCTCTTCTCGTTCCTCGTTTCGTTTCGCTTCGAAACTTCACCAAAGCGGGTCCGCGTGAAGCTCACTGGTAAGCATGGTTCCGGTTGCCTTCGCACGAATTCACCGATCTCTTTCAGCACCAGCTTCTATCTACTTCCTGTTTCTCACCCCATCTTACTCCGGCCGGCCGACACCACCACGTCCGTCAGCAAATCCACATGGTCCAATCCGACAGCATTTCAAATCGCCCAGCCGTGGTCGAGCCGCGAGTGGACCAGTCGGTGGTCGGTCCGGTCCGGTCCAAGCCGAGCCAAGCCGAATCAAATCGAACCGAACCGAGCCGAGACGATCGACGACCGCGCGAAACGCGTGTGAGCGCAGAGACGGGGACTACAAGTCTAGCGGCAGGAACTCGTCGGCATGAACCATGCCTGCACAAACTTTGCTCCTAGTACGCTTCCATCGTTCGAAACATACGACTAGCTCGCGACTCCTAGACGATCACTTCTGGCTTCCCGCCACTTCCCTCCCCACCAATTCGTCAATTGTGACTCTTTCCTTTTCCTCTTTTTTTCTTGTGTGTCATACTACGATGACTATGAATTTATATCCATTTACACCTATTAATCTTGAGTTTTGAGAATTTTTGAAAGGTCTTTGTTAATTGTTGTGACTCTTTTTCATTTCCTATGTCTTATGTCGTTATTCCTTTCTAAACTACCCTTGACTCTTACGACTGATAACAGTGGTGGGAGATTAAACGGCGCGAGGGGCCCCTCTCGTTGAACAGGCCTGGCGTAAACAAAGGCAACGCAGCGCACCCTGCACGATCCTACGAGCTCGTGTCGAGGGATGATAATGCAGAGGAGGATTATTAGATGGCGCCAGCTGCCGAGATCCTCGCTACTCTTATCGACTCCATTGCGCCAAGTGACCCCTGTTCGCGGCAACATGCATGTTCCACGGATGTTACGTGGAGACAGCGTGGCTCTCATGTACGCGCGCGAGCAGACACACGTACACACGTGCGATAGGGGTCGAGCGTGTGCGGGGATCCGAAAATATTTCACCGCGCCAGCCTGCCAAAGGGGTCGACTAGTCATCGGGGTCGATTTTCGCAAAGCCGGAAACCGTTTCAGGGTCAAGTTAAGGCGCAAGAGAACACAATGCGGAAAGAAAGGGCTGCATTTTGTCTGGTGGATCGATTCCGCCCTCCTTTCTCCGTTGATCGAACCGTGAAACTTTCGGTGATCTTGGCGTTCAAACTTTTGAACAACCGCCGGTACTTTAATTTTAACGATTCCATGGAAACACTACTAAAATTACGGTGGCTGTAGTTGAACTTTATAACAGGAAATCTTTTATAAGAGAAAGTTTTTGTAATCAGATCGAAGTACCATAAAATGGTAGGATATTTAATATGCTTGGATTTAATTTATGTATACATAAATGACTGTCAGAAGGGGAACTAAAATTTTTTGGCACCGTCTAACAAAGCTGTAGCCTATGCGATTCTGAATTTATGCCAATTGAAAATTGTCTCCAGACTTCTGTCATGGAGGGAAATTAATCAAACCCCGTCTGGATCACCAACACGAGCGTACCCGTGGCTGACGTTATCAGGCAAGTAGGTTAAACAGAAACTTGGAAGACTGCTATAGAAAACGTCTGAACCACGAGCCTCCTACACCTAGAAAAACGTCCATACTTTCCACTCTTTAAAAGCAGTCACGCTCCCCTTGCAGAAATTGCTTGCTCGTAGCACGGTTAAAGTTTCGGGTTAACAGGTTGACTGTCGGTCGAGTTTTGTGTCTTAACCACTGCAGTGAAACGGTTTCGCTTGTTTCAATGCGACGCGTGTTTTACATTGCCAATGCAATACCGACGATATTAAACGTTTAAATGTTTCATTTAATTTTACCATTGCCAATAACCTTTTATCCAAAATGGTAACCGTGTTTACAAAAACAGAAATACAAGTTCTATGATTTTGCTGGACCTTTGTTCCAGTGTTTCAATATGATTACGACTAACTTCTTCAGAGGTCACACGATAATCAACGCACCCCTACGGTTGAACCACATAGCAGGCCAGTTTCTTTCAAGCCCCATCGGAATTTCAAATTGGATCAAAGATTTCCAGTCCGTATGAAACGAAATTTAAGCAACCGAAGCGAAAGAGCTACCCCTGCAACCAAGGAAGCTTTCCCGCAGGCTACAAAAATTCAAAACGGTTGGCTGCCTGATTGAACTGCCACAAAGCGTTTGAACAAACTTTCGAGTTTTAGTCTCTAGACTAGTCGTACTCAACCTTTTTTTCCTCGAGTCACTGACACATGTTTGCTGCGTTAAGCAGCCGTCGGTATAGTATAGTATACTCCATAACGTAAAAGTATTTATATAGTGTTTATTTAAAAATTAGCGTGATTTCTGATGTTGATATAAATTTAATACCTAGCCAACCGAATGGGGAGATCTCTCATTCTACCGTCTGCCATTGATTCTATTTACTTCTGTTATTAGTTACTCTTGAATTAGTGTTGAATTTATTAAAAATCGTACCTTGAAAGAGTGGATAATGCACTTCATCAACTGTAAATAACACTAATTCAAAACTGACTAATGATAAAAGTAAACAGGATCAATGGTAGAGGAAAGAAGTACTCGCAACATTTCCCGGCGTTTTTATTAAATATTGAGATCAATTTCAGTCAAATAAAATATACGGTATCGAAGTTAAGAATGAAAATGCAAATGGATCTATCTTTTTGTTACGTACTGTATAATTGATACAGATACTGAAAGTACATCTCGACCGACGCGAAGGCATTTCGAACGAATTCTGCAAAACGAACACAAACAAACGGACGTGATCTCGTCGAACGGAAGTGATCCTGCCACTGCACGGCTGAATGCATTTTCAAGCCGCCATTGTGTCGGATCGATAGGGACCAGGCTAATAGCCGCGGAACATTCGAAACAAGAAACACGCTGAACTCCCCTGGGTTTTCTGAAAGCTCTCCCCGCCCCCTCCTTTCTTCAGACTTAACCCTTTCGTAGTTACTAGGAACTATCATACCCACTTACTTTTATCCATGCCAAGTTCATTGGGAACCATAGATCCCACATTGTGAATGCGCTAACATTTCTGTCAGAGCACCTAAACTAAGTGTAGCCTAAAATTACGCTGCTTACATTGGCTATTTTTCTATAATCTGTGAGAATCAATTAGAATGTTTTTATTTTCTGTGACTGGAAGCCACGTTTGCAATAATTCGTGTTTTATTGGTTTTGAAATTAATCTGTTGAGATATAGTCGAGATATTCTGACTTGGATTCAGATGAAGGGAGTGCTACGCCCACTACTTCGTGTATATTTATCCGAGGTAATTTTAGTAACAACGTCGGAAGTGCTGAAGATAATTTTGAAAATACAAATATACAAGAATTTTAACAATCGTATGAGAGCTAATCAATTTTTTTTCCTACAGTAAAGGTTATTTATTACTTAAAAGTTCAGTGGGAACTTACATAAGGTCCCAGTAATCTTTTCCAACAATGATATAATTTAAACAGGCCAAAAATTACAGCATAGTTTTGTACACGTTTTGAAAAATTAATAACACCCTTATCATCAGTCAGGGATGTCTGTGAATAATTTAGCCATGAAAGGGTTAACACGAAATTTGTATCCCTGCCCAGGCGCGTGCATCGGGGAGCGGAAATTGGTTCTTTCGTCTCTGGTTTCCTCGCGCGTCGAGCAACTCGATAAATTGATCCTCGGGGCAGTTCCCATTGAATAGATGGCGCGAGCGTTGTTCTCGCGAACGGATGCGCAATCGAAGACACAGGGTGAATCTTTTTCTGGGAAAAATCCGAGAATTCCGGGGCGCTTGTTATTCTAGGCTGTCGAGACTATCCTCGGCCTGGTTTGAGGCGCGCTCGTGAAATTTGCATGGGGGAGATGTTGGTCGAAAGTTGCTCGTGTTTTACGAGGCAAGATTAAATTAATATCGCTCCGCGTTCTAGCAGCGTTTACGCCGACAACGCGCGCCATCCGTTTTACGACCGCGCCTGAACTAAATCGGCCCGGGGAATAAAAACCATCTCCTGCCGCGTTTCATCGCCGAGTCCTGACGAAACTAACGGAAGTCTCATGATTGTTTCAATCACTGTCCCCCTATTCCCACACTAGCTGTTTCCCGCGGCATTGCCCGCGCAGAAGTACTTTGATTTCAATTTCAACTATTTTCAAGAGATGTCCAATTTTGCAAGCGCTTATCTTTCATTTTAACCAGAAAGTTATGTGATTACTAATTTTTATAGTGCTTGCTTCAAAATTGGCGGATTTTCAAACAAACATTCATGCTTTGATTTTTCAAAAACGTTGAAAAACATATTTTTTTATTTCTAACCGAAAAGCTGAATACCAGTTTTCATAGTGCTTGCATCAAAATTGGCGGATATTCAAACAACCTTTTATATTTTGCAATATCCACGTTATGTTCAAAAAACGTTTCAATCTGTTAGCACTGCTACTTTCTAAATACGGGTTGAAAATTGAAGCAAGTCAGGAATAACTGCGACAACCAAGGTTTAATTGATTTTATCTCCTACTAGAAAAAGTTGCGAACTCAAACAGTTATCCAGATTGCATTCTTCGCTAAATCCTGACGAATGTTCCCTTTATGTAAATAGAATACTTAGGATTATACCGAGCCATTTTCTCTTTCCTATAATCTGCGAATTCTTCAACCTCAGCTGTTGGAAAGGAAATAATTCGTCCGATTTACATTGATCTGAAAAACCAACCTATATTTCATCTTTCTATAATAAATCCCGACAAACTTTGAACCTATCCAAACCGAACACCAACAATTACTACACTTACTTCGTCACCGCTTCAACTCCTAGCTAACCCAACCTGAAAGCGAACCCTACAAGTTCTTCGACTTCGATATACCTCGAGGAGAAAAAAAAATGAAGAAAAACAACCTATCCTTCCCGGACGTTGCAGTCGCGCAGTCACCCTCGAGAAAGCCACCCTCGCGCGGGTTCCATCGACAGGAAGATCCGCCTCGGGGAACGTTAACCAGCTCGAACATCGTTCTCGCGTCGCTGAGACAGAGAGGGGGTGAACGACAGGGTCGGGAGGATCGATGGGTTTATTAGCCGAGCGGTTCCGCGAGTTCCTCCCTTTGTTCCTATTTTTGCGCGACGCTGCGTGCGCGTCGGGGCAGCATCGTACAGCAGGGTAGGAGGATGAAGGGGGGCGGGGGCGGGGAGGGGGTTAACGATGCACGCATTCATACGTGACGCGTATTCATGGCGGGAGAGACAGGAAGGCAGGAAGGCCTGTGGGAAAAGGCGCGGAAGCGACAGGGTGCACACGCACGCGGAAAATGTGTCGCGAATTGTCGCTGGCATCGATCCACAAGCCTGGCCCTCTCCGCTCTGCCCGCTCGAGAGAGGGTCGATGTGAATCGTGCTCGTACACGCTCCTCGACGTCCCGACCATCTTCGTAACGCGAGGCGCGCTCGTCAGCCCGCGAGCTCCCCTCACTTTTATTTATTTACAGTGGCGGACGTAAGCCGGGGACAAGGTGGCGGTACAAAGCGTACGCGACACTATGGTAGGTAAATAAGGTACATGTTTTTTGTTTCCATTGTTAACGGCGTATCATTTATCAAGATGCATAGAACACGATAATTGTTCGATTGGTTTATCATGTAGAAATGGTTGATCTTGAAGTTCTGACGGATACTGTAGTATCCGTCAATTGAAAGGGGAATTTAGTATATGACTTAACTAAACTAAATTATGTATAATATCAAAACGAATCTTAGTAACTATTTTGACTTAAAAATCTGTGAAGCTAATATTATTAGATGACTAATTGCCACCTCTCTCGAGTGCAAAGGGTTAAAGTTTTTGAAAAATTTTCTTTTTTTCATTATGTATAAAAAAGGCTTCCAGCCCGTTTACAAGTAAAATAATAATAATAATAAATTGATTCGCCTCGAATTATCTATCGGACCGAAAAGGTGTCGGAGCGAGGCGAGTGGCTATTTGACGAGGATCCCTGGCCAGACGCAGGATCGCCCCATTTTAATCGAGTTTCTTGAAAGCTCTCCTTCGCAAGCGTTACACTCGTACCCGGTTTGTATCCAATTTCCTTCGCTAATAGGAAAAACTTCTCGCTGCGTCGTCGCGGAGCGGGGAATATTAATATCGTTGTTTGGAGAACGCGATAGTTTCTTTCTTTCTCGTTTGCTCGGCCGCCGTTGCACGCTATTCCTGGAACAACGAGATGCCTCCTAACGAGATTTCCGGATACTTCTAACTATAACTGCTCGACTATTATTAGATCACTACCGGCAGATTATTCCTGTAATTGTATTTCGAAAACCTGTGAGGAAAAACGGAGAGGGATAATTACTCGAGGAGGAGGAGAAAAGAGGGGGTAACATGATGAATCGACGGTGGTCACGTTTATGGTGGATTGAAGTTTTGTCTTTAGAAAATATTAGGTAAGTTAGGTTGAAGCTTACACCTTACTTTATATTACCATTTTAATTCGATGAAATCGAAAAGCGACACTTGGTAGTGAAATGACACCACTTTCACTAATTTTTGGGTGTAAATGGAAGTTAATATTTAAATATTTATATAATATAATAATTAAATTAATACTATATAATTTATAATCTAAAAGTTTCAGTATCATTCAACTGAATTAAATAAATTTTTGTACCGCATAATTTCAACGCTCTGTATTCGAAAATTGTTAAAAGCGGAGGAGAGTCGTCTTTCCAGTGCCAAGAGTTAAACAACGGGTGCTTCTGTTGAAGTAACAAACGATTTCTCTTATTTTCGGAAAACTTGAGGAAGAAAAAACAAATTTTGCAAGTTACTCGGTAATTTCACGAAACTCAAGCCGAATTTATCGTAAGCACCGTGGCTCGTAGCAAAATTGAAGGAAAGCTTTACGAACCTCTCTGTTTCTATTCTTACGTTTTCCAGAGAGTCCGACGCGTAAGTCGACGCGGTGTTCATCGGATCTCGCGGAAAGATGTCGACGGCTTTCCGAAAGATTAGGTTACCAACGGAGAATATACCCTCTGCTTAAAGGGAAAAGGAGGGGAGAAAAAAGAGGAAAAAAGCGGAAAAAAGAGGAAAAACCGAGGAGACCGGAGAAAAAGAGAAAAGACGATAACAGCGAGAGAGGACGGCAGGCGAGCAATATTTTAAGCCGGCTGAAAATCCTCACGGTATAGGTCACTCGCCTATTTCCGAGCCGGATCGATGAACGCCCAGTCACATGGGAATCACCATGAATCGTGCGTCCACGTTGCCAGGCTGTCTACAACCGCCCGTCGTAATTTACCATTTACGCGCTCCGTTACGCGAGCACATGTTCCTGCGAACGTATGTGTGCTCATATGCGTGTATATCTCTGTCACTAGCAATGGAAGCAACTCTCTCGCGAGCGGCTGTATTCTATTTATTGAAATAAACTTCACTCTTATCGAAACGTTTTCTACCCCTTTAATTGTACCTCACGATTACTTTTAACAATTGCAATCGAGAGGCGACGGTCAGTCATCAAGCGATAGGTAATTTCGCAAATTTTGTTTTATACAGTGATAAATGTAGATTTTGATGTTTTACATAATTAAGCTGGATGAAGTTGAATATAAGCGAGTTTTAGTGAATGCTTTGCGATCGAAAATCTTTGAAATTAATATTATTGGATGACTAACGATAAAAGCCACCTTTCGATGGTTAAATGTATACTTTTGCATAAAATGGGCTGCTGGCCCATCAAATAAAGAATATTATTAGCATTATTATTATTATTATCGTTAAACGTTGAATAAGCAGAAGAAGTTTGCATATAAAACAGACTGTTGATCAGTCGCTCTATCAACTTCTGAACACCTCGACTACCTCGATAAAGTGTTGTCCACCGACTTCTTGTCAATCTCGATCAACATCGGTACCCTTTTCTAACCAGCAACAGAAACTTTCGCTAGAAACAGAGAGCAACGGGCTCCCTTCCATTCACGCGGACTGTTTCAGTTGGTTTCCGGCACGGTACGTCGAAACACGGGGGAAATGGAATCACGCTAAGTTACAAGACTACTCTAGCCCCCTCTGCCTCTCGAGGAGATAGTTATGTTACCAGGCGAGAGGTCTCGTCGAAGGTGGCTGCCAAAGGAGAAAAGGAGCCTCTTCCCTTCGAGATGAGCGAAGGGGGTGCCAACTGATAATAACAAGGCCGCACTTTAATTGGCGTCTCCAGCCGACTCGAAAATGCTAATTGCCAATTTGTCGCCGGACAATTCTCAATTCTCCGTATTCGAGGGATCTCGAAAATTCTGTCCTACCAATGAGATCGTCGAGCATCGCGATTAATTGAACTCGGTGCGACGCCTCTAACCTCGAATAAAAATGTATTTACTGATAACGATTTTGTGGTAAACTAGCCTGTTGTGCTTGAACGTCGTCGCCATGACGAAATAACCTAATTAAGGGTCCCGAATGTAGAATCTAATTACCCTTACGTATTTTTAAGTATTGGTAATTCTTTACCGTATTTAACCCTTTGACTGCTATGGTCGCGTATATGAGTCTCTGGCAAAAGTTTCTCGCATGGATTATGGACGCCATATACGTTCGTCAATTTTTCTGATCTCCCATTTAAAGCAACTCAATTGCTAATAGAGCGCAGTCCACGCGAAACACTTCGACCGGGAGCATTTAACAGTCAAAGGGTTAATTTCTCATTTGCTTAGAACGCTGAAAGCATTATATTTTATGATTCGCTTTAAACATGGAAAACACGATGCATTTAAGTTAGAACGTATATTTGCATGCTGTCATCCAAACTGATTAATACAGTAAATGAAAAGAAAAATGTATATAGTGCAAAGGGGTGAGATACTAAAGCTTTCCGACAGAGGTTCGACAGGGGATCGTAACATTGATATCCGGTACTGTTGACGATCAGCGACGTTTAATCGCAAGCGTTCACCCTGTGTGTCGGTGTATCAAACGCGGATATTTAGACGGTCGGTAAGGTCGAACCCGTGCTTCGCTCCCGCCATGCTGCTGCACCGTATTCAGAGATGCCGCTCCAACGATATCGTACCATCCAACGTCGCATCACCCCTGCCCATTGTCCGCCATTCTACATGAAAAACCATTCTCGTGCCATCGGGATTAACGAGCGATCGGAACGGGACTTGTTTTTCCCAGATTTGCAGTGCTCGAGAGCGATGACACAGCGACGATCAATTCTCCAACCAGTGCAAACTCGAAAATCGACTATTTCTATTTATTCGCAGTAGACTTTTCGACGATTCCTACCAAATTGCTGGTGATGCTGGATAACAAACAATATCGCTTCGAGTCGGATACTGTGAAAATCTATTTGCGACTATTTTTCTATTGCAGCACGAATTAAGAATTAGTCTACTGCATGAGCTCAAATACTATTTAAGAGTGAAGAAATCAAAATAGCTATCGTTTGCCATTTTGCTAATCGAAATTGCTATCATTTGCCATTTTGCTGATCAAAATTGCTATCATTTGTCATTTTGCTAATCGAAATTGCTATCATTTGTCATTTTGCTAATCGAAATTGCTATCATTTGTCATTTTGCTAATCAAAACTACCAGTTGCTATTTTATTGCCGTCTTAATTGCGCAAGGCAATAAAGATAGTTAGATTACACAATTCTTTCACATCTTCAAATTAAAACGATCAGATCAAACCCGTCTAACCGAACAACAATGGCGCATCGTTTCATAATGAACCACCGAATCCAATTCATTTGCATTTCCATGCTTGCCAGAGGTTAAATTTCAAAACCGATCGCCGCTAACAGCGCGCGATCGTCAGCCCGGCGCTCGAAAACCACTGCACGCGATTAATTGCCTCTACAGGCACCCGATTGCCGTTTCGTCGGCTGCTCGTCGATCGCCTCGCTATCATTCATCAATCTACATCCCGCGCGCGAATCATCGGCACATCGATAACGAGACGGGCCGCCGATTTTTCGGACACGATCGATGCCGACCGCGACCGGGAAGACAGTAACAAACGAGCTATCGGGGACAGGCTGATAATTAATACGTCAAAATCGTCGGCGAACAAACGAGCAATCGTTCATTGTGGAGCGTGCGCCCGCCTGACTGGTATCGATACGCGCCACCACCCTATAGGGCGGCCACCCCCGGCATTATACTCGCAGCCTGACAAATTTCAACAGCCGGATGCACGTGCGAGTGGCAGCTCAGCCGTTTCAACGTTTTCAATCGATCTGGCGCCGACTGTCGATTCCGGGACGAAGCAGAAAAAAGGAGGAACGAAAAAACGCGAACGCGATCGGTCGAACCGGAAGTCGTGGGAACCGGCGCGGGTATACGCCGTCAGCCGGAAGTGCCGCGAAAGTATCGAGGATTCAGGAGATAGCGCGGTTGTAGCGGCGGAAGCGAACGATCGGCAGAGGTCTGTTTCGAAGGTTGTCGTCGTTTTATGCTGGACGGTGTTTGTTTAAGCGTGGGAGGCTCGAGTGTTCTATTGGTTGAGGTGTATAAATAACGGACATCGTCCCCTTCAAAATGACGCAAACACGAAAATAGCGAAAATATGAACGAACAGTTTGAACACCATTAAAACATTCACGATTATTGTTAGAAGCATGATGGATGTACAAAGTAATTGAACAGAGTAATACATGGAGTTTTAGTAAACAATAACAGCGATGTTAACATTATTGTTATCGTTATCCAACTAATTTAGAAATTTAATTATTAATTGAACTTAATACATTTTAATCATATTTATTTAATGTACTCTTATATACTAGGATTTTGCCTGTAAATTGAAATAAATAAAATAAAAATAAAATACAAATTCTACAATAAGTATTACAATATTATTGTAATTAAAGTTTATACATCCTTCGTATGTTCAAGGATCCTTCAAACAAATTCTCGACTTAAAGCACTGAAAGCTGTAGATAGCCGTAAAAACCTAGTGTCGCGGGGAACGTGACACGGAATTTAATCGAAGAAAAATCTCAGAACACAGATACGCGAACGGTTAAACCACTAGACGCGAATCGATCGCGGAGCAAGCTGTTTCCGTTCCGGGCGAGAGAAAATAACAAGAAGCAGGTGTGCAGCTTCCTAATTGCACCGCGAGATCCAGTTTCCGAGCGAATTCTTCGGCCTTAAATACGAACGGCATAATTGCCCAACCTCTAATTGAATCGGTCACCTTTTCGAGGAGCAAAATGATTCGTGTTCATAATTCTTCCATGAATATATTTTTAATTCCACAATACAATTAATATTTTTACATTATTCAACAAAATAATAACTATAATTATAACATAGCATTGACCAATAATTTTTCAACAATCAGAATCTGTATGAAATTTCTTAAAACCCGGATAAAATTTGACTTTTGGCTCTACTTTTGTAACAGATGCCACCTGCACACGACAAGTGACTATAGTCATCCGTCGTGTATAGATGGCATCTTGTGGCCGATGACTATAGTCACCCGTCGTGTACAACTGGCGTTTTGTGGCCTGCACCTATAGTCACCCATAATAGCGAAAGGGTTAAATATCCCTCGCGTGTTACACTCATTCCCGCTCCCGGAAATACAACAGTTCTCAGCCGGATGGGACGCAACGGGTTCCGGCCGACCGTCGAGCGGGAAAGAACCGGGCCAGGCTCGTAAACAGTGGAACGGTGACGGGGCTGCCTCGTTCAAGATCCAATTAACCGGCGCCATGGACCGATACCGAGCTATGAATTCGCCCAGTCGCCGTTTAATGCACGGCGTTGTCCCCGCAGTTAGCATATCGGCGGTTCATTGTGTGGGAACACGGGCGGCGGATACACGGTTGCGCTTCTACGCGCGCGGTGCCTTCGAAGGCCGGTCAGCCAGCTATCGGAAATCAATTAACCCACGACCGTGGCGAGTCTCAGCCCTGCACACTCGATCCTCCTTCCCCTCTGCACACACGTGCCACCCCGTGTGTGCAACCGCCAAGATTATTGATATACGGCCGGGGAGAAGGAAAATCGGCACTCGATACGCACGGTTCGCACGCGTGGGTGCGTGATTTCAAGATCTCTGGGGGATCGCTTCCTGTACTTTGGGAAACCAAAAGATGACAGACTATCCACGAGCTAAAAGACGCGAGATGCAGTTATTGGAAATAAAATTGAAAAATAATTCGGCGTGCAAAGGGTTAAGGGTGCATTTATATACTATCGACGAACAGTGAACGAATCGAACAAATGTTACGTCTAGTAGGTAATATTGACAGAATTAATACACGTTCAAAGATGTAATCGTGTTTTTGGTATACGCTCGACTGAGACTCGGCTCGAGTATGATTGGTCGGTCGTATAAAAATATATCTTAACGCGTAATTCTTATGGGGTTGTAGGATAATTTTTAATGCTATCAGCTTAACTTTCTCATCGAATACAGTTAGATTATTGGTAGATGGTATAAAAATGTACCATACCGCGTAATTCTTATGGGATTATAGGATAATCTTTAATGCGTTTAGCTTAAGTTTCTCGTCGAATATACTTAGAATTGCTTACAGAAGTTGTTGTTGTTTGAATCCATTTAGAGAAATTTTTGCGTCACCCGGATCCAATTAACGCGGTACTTATAGCGCCAATTAGCAACCGGTTAGCTGTTTCGTTGATTGTAGCGTGGAAGAGTTTCAATGATTGTTCGTGTCTACAGCGAGTTTGGCACCCTCGTTCATTCTTCATCGATCGCTCGTCCTGCAGGAGACGATCTTCCAAGGACAATGCAGCCACGGAACTCGTTACGAATTAAAGCTGGTCAGCTGGCTATGATTTAACGCGATCAAGATCGCGACGAAATTTACGAGACACTTGCTGCTGCCACCGTTTGTCTTTTACCTGTTCTTGTATGCATTAAATGTGTATACATCTGTTTCTCGTGAACAATAATAAAACAATACAACGATCTATTAATTTTATGAAAAATTCCGATGGTTACTCGTGAAGAGATTGCATCGGTAAAATAAAGCAATTTTTTTACGATCCAACCGATTTTAAATACGTCAATTATGCTCGATAAATGATTTATCGAAACCTGTTTCTCGGTAAGAACATTTGCTAAACAAGTAATAGGTATGAGTTGGTGGAAAGAAGAGAACCAACGTGTCACTACAAAATGTTAATCGCGCGAGTCCTGGCAAGGAACAATATGCAAATGCCTCGGGGGACAACCGTATCCATAAATCATCGCGACAAAAACTTTGGAACAAAACTTTGGAACGGGTTCAATGATTGTCCGTTGCCAATGATGGTGGACTCGGTCTTATTTCAAGAAGAACAAATAGCCGGGATTCACAAAGCCGGAACCACATCTATTTCAGCTTGCTTCTTCGGAAAGCGATAAAACACGGTCCCTGTAAAGTGAACTGCCGGTCAAATTGGCTGTATCGTTTATACTTTCGAATTGCGATCCTTCCAACGACGAGAGAGCCCACAAGTAATAGTAGTTTCCCTACAAACAGCCGTAAAAGAAACATAAATCTCTGCGCGAGGGGAGCACAATTCGATTTGATTGTATTCAAAGAAGGCAAAGCTGATACGTGACCAAAGTAAGAGCCACTTTTCTGTTGAACAACGTGTGCACATTCAATAGCTTTAAGTGACTTTGTGAAACCTACGTAATCAACAAGTCACGTGTCAATGAACACGTCTTCGTCTAAAGGATCGTAGGTCACCCTAAATTCATAGAGTCGCCATCACCTACGATTACATTCAGTTCGTCATAAGATGTACCTCTGTCAAAGTGTAGGGGTATCTAAAATTTTGGATTCGGGTCGGATAGTGAGTTTTCCTTGCGATCTGTTAGGGACTTGGAAATTTCGAGTGCTCGAAATCAAAGTTTTCATTTAAACTCTCTTATTCGAAAGTATTGTCACTATCTTCAGGTCTACAATAACTGTAACCATGTATTAAACTTGGGTAACCAAAACTTTTATGTGTCCTTTCATGTACTGAAAGCTTGTCTGGATTCGATTTGAACTTCAAAACTTAAAAGTTTTGGGTCCAGACCCGATCTGAGGCTCGACTACCTGTAATCTTCGATATCGAGTATCTTCTACTAGAATCGTCTCCTCGAATTTCTCTTCCAAAAAGTTCAGGAGACAACTGCACGATGGGATTTAAAACAAGTCACCCTGTATGCATACATAAACTTGTACGAAGATCGATTCGTGCTCGCTTCGCATCCCGAGTATAGGCGCAAAGTGATTGACAAAGGATCAGCGTAACCAAGTGACTTGAACCACGTGTCCTATTGCGCATCTGCATTATTCAATTACCGAGACCTCGGCTAGGCGTTACGGGAAGGGAGCTCGGTCGGAAAATGCGAGTTATACCCTGCATCCACCGACGCCGAAGAACTCTTCTCCCTTTGTGGCTCCTCTCCGTTCAACTCGAACGCGTTCCCGTTTAACGCGACCAGCGCCATGCACGTTTAGAGTGCAATCTCTTACGGGAACGAAAGGTGGCTCTTAATAATTTTAGTTTCAACATATATTCAGCTTACTGCAAACAGCGGATTTTATTCTTATAATCAGATAAGCAGCGACTCGTGGAATTAATCCAACGCTCTTCTTTACCGCCTTCTTTTATTAATTAAAAGAATTCAGAAGGCGTCCAAGCGAATATTTAACACTTGGCCAATCGAATGGGGAGATCTCCCATTTTTTTCTCGAGAAAGCACTACCATCGATTCTATATTTACTTTTGTTATTAGTTGGTTCTGAGCTAGTGTTGAATTGATTACAAACTATACCTTGGAAAAGCGGAAAATGCATTTGATGAATTGTAAACAATACTGTTTCAAGACTAAGTAATAACAAAAGCAAATAGTATCAATGGCAGCGCTGTGTTAAGGAAAAAATTGGAGATCTCCCCATTCGGTCGGCTAAGTGTTAACAGGAGAATTGTAAAACAGTGAATTCGCAATTGGATTAGATGAATAACCATGGTTAAGGTATCGATTCGATTGGTTTAGCATTTCACCGTAATTGTGATTGTCGCTGATGATCAATGCAACACGAACCATGAATTATGTCGGTTTCCAGTGAGGATGGACGCATTTATCCAGCCACAAATAACTCTTCCACTTGTCAGGTTTAAAAACCAACTATTTCTTTATTTTAAAACACTAATATTAATATAATTATTTGAAAATTAAATGGGCAAATATCCTCGACCCAATTTCGCGCCTAATTAAAGTGCAAGAGGCGGCTCTCTTGGCTTCTCCCCCCTCACCTTACAGGATTCTTTTCATTCGAGGTAAGTTCCCCTGAAAGACTGGACGTTTTCCCGCCAACTTTCTCTGTCGGCGAGTTCCCGCTGAAAGTTTTTAAAACTGTTTCGCGCTCGCAATTTTAATAAAGCGTATAAATTAACCGCCATGAATATTCGAGTTTCATGATTAACAGTATTTTTTAGGGACGACAGAGGACGGTTCGGATCTTCATTAAAATAGAGCATGCAACGTAGCCCGCGCTCGAGTGATTTACAGGCACAGGAAGTACCTATGCGAGTACATAAACGGGAGGAAGTAAGTATTCTATATGTATAAGGACGTCCCAAACGAAAGTCCTGTTCCTGTCCGCTTTTCACAGAGCCTTCTCGACGGAGCGATCTTAAGTAAAATTTCATTAGTAACACATTGAAATGCAAGAATCTAGTTAAAATGACCACTACAGTGTCTCTAAAATAACACGAAGAACAAGTGACTAGAACGCAATTTTACGATATCTCGTTTATTCATTTATTTATACGGAATTAATCCATTAGACAATTACAAGGAAATTGTTACAGTGAGGTATGAAAATATAATAATTAACAGATAGCAGACAAAAGAAAAAATATACCAATGATTTAAAAAAAACGTCTCGCAAATCCCAAATCTAGATGAGACAACGATCGATTCGATCGCTTACCCTCGAAGAAGGCTCCACGGAAAAGCGCGAGGATAGAACGACGCAGGCGAGTAATGGAACGATCAAGCAAAAGTAAGAACACGGTCTAGTTATTCGCAGTTAGTATCGATTCGATTTCCGTCTTTCACGGTGAAACTCACGGATGCTGCCGATGCTCGGAATATCTGGCGTGTCGCTCCTCTGAGAAGCCATAGATGCCGGCTACCGCGGCCATACCTCAATCTCCACGGGCAACAGGGAACTCGATGACCATTCCAGGGTCATAATACCCCGTCGAAGCTACGAGCGTGGAGGATCTCTGCCCAGCGTTATCCTCCGTGTCTCCTCCGTGGATCTCTATTTTCAGCCCCTGTCCCCGATCGACCGTCTGCCCGTTTCGTTCCCGGCCGCGGGAACCGTTCCATAGGCGGCCTTGTCCCTCTTGCTTTAAAGTAACCCTCGAGACCGACGCTGTCCAGGGTCGAGCGTCCCCTTCTCTCTACGACCAGCCTGCTCCCTCGCCGTCTTTCAACTCTTACGTCGCTGGATTGCGATCCCCGATATCTCCAAGATCGATAAACTGATCGTGTTCGATTGTACAACAGTAACTTTCCTAGAAACAATTTCTTTGCTCTCTATGTTATCACTGTAAGGCTGTCTGGTCCACGCGTCTCTTCTGTATCACG
>JAOPTO010002221.1:82844-115564 GCA_033822845.1 Tetrapedia diversipes | reverse complement strand
CTTTTCATATATTTTTCTTTTTCGAGGGCTTTAACATTTTTCATAGTAGATTATGTACTTCTATTTTCTTTTATTTATGAGTGGAATTATTTAATTTTCAGAGAAACTTCCTGAATCCTCTGAAAAATTCTAATTCTTGAATTTGTAAATAATCCGCAGAACTATTTTTATTTTTTAATTATTCTTTAGTTCATATTAACCCTGTTGAGGGCCTTTTCATATATTTTTCTTTTTCGAGGGCTTTAATAATTTTCATAGATGATGTATTTCTTTTTATTTTTATTTATGAGTGGTATTATTACTTGAATGTGTCCCACACGTTTTACACATCTTTTACCAACGTTCAAGACCGTAGAACGGAGCGCGATCTTCGAACCTACGTTTTCGATTCTAAAGTAAAGGTTTGGCAGTATACCTGAAGTAGCACAGAGCTTCGACAGACCCGTTCTCAAAGTCACATCAACATGCACTGTAGCTCGGAAACTCGTGCATCCTACGTTTATCGACCGCAGACGCGTAAAACTGGACGGTTGATTCGCGTGAAAGTGGGATCAGCCCCAATTTGTCCAGGCTGATCGTTCCGCGAACGTCGTTAATTATTCCGCGCGTGCCGGCTACAAACGCACGAAACGCGTTTCCCTGCTGTCTGGCGTCGGATTTCACCTTTCAAACCGGCAGCGCGCGCGCGTTCGTTCTCATCGAAGGACGAAAACGCTGACACCGTTGTATGTGTCGCTTGCGTAAGTATCCTCCTCTCGTCTTTTATTTTTTTCGCGAGCCAGCTTCTTGCGCAACGGTCTATTAAAACCGAGCAGCCACGACGTGGTAATGACGGGTGCCAGGTGCCACCAGGTTGTACACTACCTGGCGAATCGATCCCTGAACTATGCAGACGATGTTGCCATGTTGTGATAGCGATAGCAATTGCCTGCGAATACAGCAATCATTCCGATTAACCCTTTGCTGATATTACGAATATCTAAACAGGTTTAGATCGATTGCAATTGATCACGGAACAAGTTTATAGCCTGGAAAGGATGAACGAATGTTTTATATAGTACCTTTTTCAAAAAATCAATAAATCTAATATCACTTTTTATTGTCAAAATAGTGACACATATTTTCTTAAAGACTTAGTCGACCGAATGGGGAGATCTGCCATTTTTTCTTTGACAAAGCAGTGCCATTGATTCTATTTACTTTTGTTATTAGTTGGTCCCAAGCTGATGTTGAATTTATTTAAAATTGTATTTTGGAATATTTATGAACAGTACTAGTTCAGAACTAACTAATAACAAAAGCAAATAGAATCAATTGCAGCCCTCTGTTGAGGACAAAATGGGAAATCTCCACATTCGATCGGATAAGGGTTAACCCTTTACACTCGAGAGATGACTGTTATTCGTCTAACGATAGTGACTTCAAAAATTTTCAAATTCAAAATATTCACTAAGATTTGCATATATTAACACTTATGCCGACCGAATGGGGAGATCTCCCATTTTTTCCTTGACAAAGCAGTGCCATTGGTTCTATTTACTTTTGTTGTTAGTTGGTCCTAAGCTGATGTTGAATTTATTAAAAATTGTATTTTAGGAAATTTATGAACAGTACTAGTTCAAGACTAACTAATAATAAAAGTAAATAGAATCAATTGTAGCGCTCTGTTGAGCCCAGGGCAAGACGTTCTAAATTTGCCTGACAGTTTATAGCCTAGAAAGGTTGAACGAATATTTTATATAGTACCTTTTTCAAAAAACCAAAATTCTAATATCACTTTTTATCGTCAAAATAATGATTCATATTTTCTTTAAAATAAAATCTTTGCGTCCAGAACAAGGCGCTTTAAATTTGCCTGACAGTTTACAGCTTAGAAAGGATAAACGAATACATAATATAGTACCTTTAAAAAAAAAAAAAACTAAAAATCTAATATCACTTTTTGTTAACAAAATGATGATCCATATTTTCTTTAAAATAAAATCTTGGCGCCCAAAACAAGGCGCTTTAAATTTGCCTGACAATGATTAACCCTTCGCACTTAATCCCATCACTACTATACTGGGTTTTAATTATCGACAACGCGCATTCAACGCGACTTTCTTCGAGGTAGAACATAAATACCCGGTAGCAATAAAAGTCAGGAACCAGTTCTGGAATCGCTGGAAAACGTACGCTTACTGGAATTCACGCTACCGAATAAAGAATGTCGTCCTCGCGAGTTCGGAAACAAGAAAGTGAAAACGGACTGTGTTGGTCAGACGCTCACGCCTTTTGCCAAGAACAGTGGAAGCGGAGAATAATTCGATGCTATAGTCATGTTATATTAATATTATAATGGTTCCATATTGTAGTACACGTTATTATATTATTACTAACATTATTATATTATTATTAATTATTACTAACATTGTTATATTATTATTAATTATTATATTGTCATTATATTACTACTAACATTGTCATATTATTATTAATTATTATATTGTCATTATATTACTACTAACATTGTTATATTATTATTAATTATTATATTGTTATTATATTATTACTAACATTGTTATATTATTATTAATTATTATATTGTTATTATATTATTATTAACACACTGCTATATTACTGCAACAAGGGTGGATTACTCTATCATTATATCTACAATACTATTATCTTATGACCATACTATATAATATATAGTTCAGACCCAGACGTTAAATAGTCATATATGTAAATTTTAATAATACGACTTAACTAAACTAAATGAAGTTTAATATACGTGAATCATAGTAAATATTTCGAATTTGAAAATTTTTGAAATTAGTATCATTAAACGACTAACGGTCACCTCTCGAGTGCAAAGGGTTAAAATATCTATCCATGCGCAATGTGCACACTTTCGGCGAGAGTTCCCGTTCAGCAGTGGCACCACGGCGGACCAAACCGCCGTAGCGAAAGGGTTGAAGAAGGAACAATTTTGAACTGGATGGTATCTTACAGTAATCATAAGAATCGGTTGCATCACCAACCTGATTCAAACACCTGATCAGAGGCACGTTATGGCCGATGAGTCAACGGAACCGTGACGTTGAAAAAGATGCAGGTGGGTGAAAAGGGGACTGCGAATTCGAAGGATATCGGGTTCGTAGCAGGAAAGTAAGAGGTGCCAATAAGTTGTTAAGTTCTCACGACTATACCGTAACGAGCCTTCATCTCAACTGTATACCCGCTACTCGAGTTCTCTGCGACTGTTTCGCCTATACGCAAGATTGCTCACGGTTCATGTGCAAAGACAATACTCATGTTTCAAATAATCATTATAAAAATGAATACACTCGAGACTGACGTATATTACCAACAAAGAGTATTGTCTGCTCTAAAGAAATTTTAATAAATGACTATAGTGAAACTCTAGGTTGAGCTATAAACTTATAGCTGTATCAAAAATAGACTGGACAATAAATATACAATTACCATAAACTAGATTAACCCTTTGACAGTGTAATGAAATTACGAGCAATACATAAGAAGTAGTTTAAAAAATGACTATCGTATTGTTATCAGAACCGAAGAATTCTTCACAGTAGATTAAATTTATGATAGGTGATTTCAACTGTTTGCGTACAATTAGTTTTATTAATTATGTCTGTAATTGATGGTTTGCACGAATCTTTATCGTATTAAACTGTGAAAGGGTTAAATTATAAATACATACTTATTAATATCTACGCCAGAAATTTCAAATTGTCAATAACATCGAGGGAAATTTCAAAATGGTTATAACTCTAATTCCAGACTTTTCATTGGTCCTTACTCTACAATTCAATTATTTCTTATTAACACTTTACCAACCGAATGGGGAGATTTCCCATTTTCTCCTCAACAGAGGGCTGCAATTGATTCTATTTGCTCTTGTTATTAGTTAGTTTTGAACTAGTACTGTTCATAAATATTCCAAAATACAATTTTTAATAATTTCAACGTCAGCTTAGGACCAACTAATAACAAAAGTAAATAGAATCAATGGCACTGCTTTGTCAAGGAAAAAATGGACGATCTCCCCATTCGGTTGGCAAAGTGTTAATATAGACAAATTTTAATAAATATTTCGAATTTGAAATTTTTTGAAGTTACTATCGTTAGACGACTAACAGTCATCTCTTGAGTGTAAAGGGTTAACCCTTATCCGATCGAATGTGGAGATCTCCCATTTTGTCCTCAACAGAGGGCTGCAATTGATTCTATTTGCTTTTGTTATTAGTTAGTTCTGAACTAGTACTGTTCATAAATATTCCAAAATACAATTTTTAATAAATTTCAACATCAGTTTAGGATCAACTAATAACAAAAGTAAATAGAATCAATGGCACTGCTTTGTCAAGGAAAAAATGGACGATCTCCCCATTCGGTCGGCTAAGTGTTAATATAGGCAAATCTTAGTAAATATTTCGAATTTTAAATTTTTTGAAGTTACTATCGTTAGACGACTAACAGTCATCTCTTGAGTGTAAAGGGTTAACCCTTATCCGATCGAATGTGGAGATCTCCCATTTTGTCCTCAACAGAGGGCTGCAATTGATTCTATTTGCTTTCGTTATTAGTTAGTTCTGAACTAGTACTGTTCATAAATATTCCAAAATACAATTTTTAATAAATTTAACATCAGTTTAGGATCAACTAATAACAAAAGTAAATAGAACCAATGGCACTGCTTTGTCAAGGAAAAAATGGCAGGTTTCCCAATTCGGTCGGCTAAGTGTTAATGTCTTATCGAAAACCTAAGGAAAAGTGTTCTGAGAACCAGAGAAGCTCAAAGACATCAAGATGTTTCTTCCTGTTCCACGAAAACAAGATGAGGTTAGCATTTCCTTCGAGGATCATCGATTAAGCGGTTCGCGTTCAGTTTCAATCGCTCTAGAAACCGAGTCCTCCGTCTCGAAACGCGACAATTTCATGTTAATCCAACGTCCCTCTGTATATCAAGAGAAGAAGCTCTATTTAAAGGAGATCTTTCGAGACAGATCCAGCCACGGGGAGAGACTGAATACCTGGGAATCGGATTAAGTTAACGCTGAGTGACAATCTCGGGTAACAGCGGTGGAGGAAATCGAGTAACTATGCAAATTTCCCTCTCGATTCTACTGCCATCTCCCTCTCTTTCTATCTCCTTGGAAAAGCTTGAACGAATCCCCCGTAGGTCAGTTAAATCGTAATAACCGTGAACCAGCAGGTCGAGGAGAAATGAGGTAACGAACGTTGCAATTAAACTTCTGCTCGATCAACAAGGCAGCAATAAGAGATTACGGGGTTCATTTTTTACTGCGAATTGCTACGTAATCCCTGGCGAAAATCCGGAGGGAACATAATCGTAATACCGAGATCTATGAACTCATTAATTCAAATTACCATGGAATTCACAACCAATATCATTATTTTGTTGCTTCACCTATAGGAAAAAAATTCAAGTTATTCGACAAATCCCATCTATTGGGTTGTTCGGAAAGTAATTTCGTTTTTTCCTAACACAGGGCTTAATCGTATTTTTTCATAGCCAACTTCTCACTTAAGCCGCATGGTCATTATATATTTTGACAGCATATATAGCAAGGCTTGCTTGTGAAAAGTTTCGGTTGATTCTACCCAGTAGTTTTTGGTTGGTGCCCTATCAAATATGGAAAGTAAAAAGCAACATTTTCGGCATATTTTACTTTCTTACTATCGAAAACGTAAAAATGCTGTTCAAGCAAGGAAAAAATTATCCGTTGTGTATGAAGAAGATGTATTGACAGAACCCCAGTGCCAAAACTGGTTTACAAAATTTTGATCCGGCAATTTTGATGTTGAAGATGTATCACGTACTGGAAGGTCAGATGAAGCTGATGAAGACACATTAAGGGCATTAATTGATGCAAATCGGCGAATAACAACTCGTGAGACTACTGAGAGATTAAACTTATGGAATGGACAATATATAATTCAATAAAATATTTATTCACTACAAGAAAATCGTCTTTCATTTTCATAAAGGAAAACGAAATCACTTTCCGAACAACCTAATACAATTCTGCTCTGAGCTTAATTGTAACACAACAGGCAATGGAAATTGAAGGGTTTCAATTTTTCATCCCTCCATCTCTTACTATTTCTTCTCTTATACATAATGGTAATAGGTAATTAATTAAAAATTCAGGAGGTACCTATCTAGAAAAATACCTACCTAACGAAAAAATAGTTAAACCTTCTGTTGGATAATTTGTAATTGTAATTCTAGCCTTTTGGTAGCATTGTCGTACTATTGGGTTGTTCGGAAAGTAATTTCGTTTTTTCCTAACACAGGGCTTAATTGTATTTTTTCATAGTCAACTTCACATTTAAGCCGCATGGTCATTATATATTTTGACAGCATATATAGCAAGGCTTGCTTGTGAAAAGTTTCGATTGATTCTACCCAGTAGTTTTTGGTTGGTGCCCTATCAAATATGGAAAGTAAAAAGCAACATTTTCGGCATTTTTTACTTTTTTACTATCGAAAAGGTAAAAATGCTGTTCAAGCAAGGAAAAAATGATCCGTTGTGTATGGAGAAGATGTATTGACAGAACCCCAGTGTCAAAACTGGTTTACAAAATTTCGATCCGGCAATTTTGATGTTGAAGATGCACCACGTTCTGGAAGGCCAGTTGAGGCTGATGAAGACACAGTAAGGGCATTAATTGATTCAAACCGGCGAATAACAACTCGTAAGACAGCTAAGAGATCAAATTTATTGAATTCGACCGTTCATGATCATTTGAAACGCCTAGGTTTAATCTCAAAGCTCGACAGATCATAAAAATAAACGAAATTACTTTCCGAACAACCCAATACAATTAGTAGCCCAATCCCTTAATTTTGTTTAGGATCGTGACGAATCCGACAGGAAACAGCCCCACCTAATTTTGATCAAAAACCAACCCACCCTCATTTTCGCGCCCGTCTCATTAACCACCCTCTGACGGTTTACCCTACATAAAACGTGGAATCGTCGCAGAGACAGCTGAGCGTTTGCTCGCGGGCACTCGCGACGCGTAAAAGGTTCGTTAACAGGCGGAACGCGACTGGTTGCACTCGCGCTCGCATTATGGAGGCTTTTTCGGCGCACGGGGGTTGGTTGGCGCACGGCAGGTCGACCGTTAACTCTCGCGGCAGCACGGCTGGCAATTTAAAAGCGCACACCGGCCGAGCTTTCAAGATTTTAACGCGCGACTCGGCCCCACCGGCCGCGATTAATTTCGGATCGATGCCGCGCGCCGCCGCTCGACAACGTTGCGTAATCGCTTTTCGAGCCTGTTTCTCGATCGTTGGCCAATCTGCGCCCACGAATGCCCCCTTTTTGCTCTGGCCTGCGTCGCGTTTCGGTAATTAATCGGTGATGGTGACAGCACCGAGAGAGAAATTAACCCTTTGCGCATTGGAGAGGTGACTGTTAGTCGTCAAATGATAGTTTCGTAACAGATAGAAATAGTATATGGTAGAATAAATTTATTCTTAATGAACTAAAATATTTCAGAATAGAACCCTTCTATTTCTAGTATTAACCCTTTTGTGTTGGAGAGGTGACTGTTAGTCGTCAAATGATAGTTTCGTAACAGATAGAAATAGTATATGGTAGAATAAAGTTATTCTTAATGAACTAAAATATTTCAGAATAGAACCCTTCTATTTCTAGTATTAACCCTTTTGTGCTGGAGAGGTGACTGTTAGTCGTCAAATGATAGTTTCGTAACAGATAGAAATAGTATATGGTAGAATAAAGTTATTCTTAACGAACTAAAATATTTCAGAATAGAACCCTTCCATTTTTAGTATTAACCCTTTTGTGCTGAAGAGGTGATTGTTAGTCGTCAAATGATAGTTTCGTAACAGATAGAAATAGTATATGTTAGAATAAATTTATTCTTAATGAACTAAAATATTTCAGAATAGAACCCTTCTATTTCTATTATTAACCCTTTTGTGCTAGAGAGGTGACTGTTAGTCACCAAATGATAGTTTCGTAACAGATAGAAATAGTATATGGTAGAATAAATTTATTCTTAATGAACTGATATATTTGAGAATAGGACTCTTCCATTTTTAGTATTAACCCTTTGCGCTGAAAAGGTGACTGATAGTCACCAAGTGATAGTTCCACAAATTTTCAGACGTTAGTTAGCTTGTTTATTAATCAGACCCGGAGGTTAAATAATCATATGCGTAAATTTTAGTATATAACTTAAGTAAACTAAATGAAGTTTAATATAAATAAATGTTAGTAAATATTTTGCACTTGAAAATCTTTGAAATTAACTCTTTGCACTCGAGAGGTGACTGTTAGTCACCAAATGATAGTTTCGTAACAGACAGAAATAGTATGTGGCAAAATAAATTTATTCTTAACGAACTAAAATATTTGAGAATAGAACCTACCCATTTCTAGTATTAACCCTTTGCACTGTTGCAGATGACTGTTAGTTGTCCCCTGACGTCTCCCAGACGTCGATGTATGTCAAGGGGTTAAAGGTTAGGCAAAGGATATGCAAATGAATCAGTGTCACGAATTAGGTCCAACAGAATAGAACTCAATTTCCATGATTATTTCTAACAGTGTAATATATGTTCCATTGCTTTTGATGGATTCTATACAATTTTTAAGTAATTAATTTGAGATTATTTAAATATAAAAAGGAACATTTAAAATGTGTTTAAAAGTATATTTTGGATGGATACTGAGAAACGAAGATTAATTAAGCTTTATTCAACTGAACGTCATATAGTAGAAACGAGTGGATGCAAGGTTTTCTCCAAACGAGTCGTTTCTTTACACTCGAAAAACTTCCCATTCGTGCAGACAATAATAAAGACCACAAAACTTGGTCCCCTCTCTCTTTCTCTCTCTCTAAACTGTTCACTGTCTAACGAGCTACATCATGTCGCGACACAGTTTTCTCTCTGTGAACAACTTTCGGGCTCGCCCCCGAAACTTTCGCCATTCTCTGATAAATATCCTTACTTTAAAATCCTCCCCCCCACAGCCAACCCCCGCTCTAAAATATCAGCAGACGTATCCGTAAAACAAACAGTCAAAGAGCAACGTTTAAAGCGAGCATCGTTTCGTGCTCGCCCAGTTGGAACAAAAATATCGGAGGAACTATGCGGTCGAAAAGAGCAGAAGAGGAAGAGGGGGTGGGGGCGTGGGCGAGGGGTAGGAAATACACATCGAATTCTCGGTTTCCGCGTGGCAGCAACATCTGACGGATTACCGGTTGCACGGCTAGCCGGTTCCTGGAGTCCTCGAACAATGAGAACTTCCGGAAATCCGACCAGGTACCCGGTGTGAGTATTAAAACTTCTGGTATCTTTTTTTTCGACAGAAAGTTTGGCCTCATATCCATCCTGTTCGTTCTCGATTTCATTGAAATCGAACACCAACGATGCGTTTCTTTTTTCTCGCAACCGTTTCGATGAATTCTAGTACTAGCAGAGCTAGACAAATGGCCATCAGAAGTACTCCAGGAACAAGAGGGATGCTTTGATTGCTGCACCTGACTCTTTTCGTCAATTGTCCAGGTCATTTTTTCGACCACAAGTTAAAGACTGGTGATAAAAGGTGACCCTTATTTTGAAACTTTTCTCTTTTGCTGGAAATCTTTTATTGGTCGCTTCGTAACAAGTTGTGTGGGAGACAAAAAAATTCCTAAATTCGTCGTTTGCATTGAACGACGTCGAAAATCTCGAGCACTGTGTAAACACGATGGACAGATACTATTGGGTTAGGTTCGGATTAAGTAATTTCGTTTTTTCCTAACACAGGGCTTAATTGTATTTTTTCATAGTCAACTTCACACTTAAGCCGCATGATCATTATATATTTTGACAGCATATACAGGGTGTTCGGACAGCCCTGGGCTTAAATTGAAAGAGTAACTCCCTGAGACATTCTAAGACGAAAATCAAGAATAACGATTTTGCGTTTGAGGCTTTGTTTACGAGTTATAACTAGTTAAAGATATCGTTTAATCCGGACCGTTCGACTCTTGAGCATCACTGTGGACTCAGTGACGTTACCGACCGAGTTGCCTCGGTTACCCGCTCTCAAGCGTCGAACGGTCCGGATTAAACGATATCTTTAACTAGTTATAACTCGTAAACAAAGCCTCAAACGCAAAATCGTTATTCTTGATTTTCGTCTTAGAATGTCTCAGGGAGTTACTCTTTCAATTTAAGCCCAGAGCTGTCCGAACACCCTGTATAGCAAGGCTTGCTTGTGAAAAGTTTCGATTGATTCTACCCAGTAGTTTTTGGTTGGTGCCCTATCAAATATGGAAAATAAAAAGCAACATTTTCGGCATTTTTTACTTTTTCACTATCGAAAAGGTAAAAATGCTGTTCAAGCAAGGAAAAAATTATCCGTTGTGTTTGGAGAAGATGTCATTGACAGAACGCCAGTGCCAAAACTGGTTTACAAAATTTTGATCCGGCAATTTTGATGTTGAAGATGCACCACGTTCTGGAAGGCCGGTTGAGGCTGATGAAGACACAATAAAGGCATTAATTGATGCAAATCGGCGAATAACAACTCGTGAGATCGCTATGAGATTAAATTTTGTCGAATTCGACCGTTCATGATCATTTGAAACGCCTAGGTTTAATCTGAAAGCTCGACAGATCATAAAAAGAAACGAAATTACTTTCCGGACAACCTAATAGCTGCGTTAGAGAGCAGTTTGGTCTCTGAAGACTGTGGTAGTGCTCTCATGTTAGAACCATTGGTAGTAGTAATGGAAAGTGCTAGCACGGAGAACAGGAGACTATCGATCGATCAAAGGAACAGAGCAAATTTAATATTCAATGCCTATCTTTTGTTTTACGAGCCGAAACGTGTGCATTGTGTTTCAATCGTTGTCCTATTTTTGTTAATTGATTCGTCAATAGGGAAATAAATTGTCCGTAAAATATAATATTCTAGGCACTTCCACTGTGTGTGATGAACATTTTTAAGGGTTAACATTTCAGCCTCAAAATAGAATTTAAATAACGCAAGTATTGCAAATGTTGTTGCAAGAAGCGAAGAGAATTTTTGGAACCAAGTAAAACGACCACGACCAAGATGGCTACGGTTAGAGTGAATCTCACGGGTTACGGAAGGTCGAGAAGAATCGGAAGCCGTTGCACGGGATCCGCCTAATTGCGTTAGGCTCCGTAACCGACGGAGTCGTTCCTAAGTAGCTGCGGGCGGTTTAAGGTTTTCTCGAGAGCACCGCTTTCTCGTCTTCCATCTCTGGACGTTCCGATCGATCTGCTTGACCTTTTTTCACCTTTACGCTACGACAGTTTACGGTAGCCGAACACGGCTGTCACACATGTTTATTGCGGGACTGGACTATAGTCACTTGGTAGGTGAATCGAATTCTTATGAAAGTGTTGAGTACATTGTCAGCCAAAAGTTTGGAATTATTGTTTGTCTCTAACAATTTCAAATCTCCTGCGAATCTTGTTATTAACGAATATAATAACATATATATAGCTTATTATAGCTACATATCTATAATTTAATATAACTTATTACAATGATATATTTGCAGCTTAATATAACTTGCTATAATGATATATTTATAGCTTAATATCACTTACTATCGTGATGTATTTATAGTTTAATATCACTTACTATAGTGATATATTTGTAGCTTAATGTCACTTATCATAGTGATATATTTATAGCTTAATATCACTTACTGCGCTGATATATTTATAGCTTAATATCACGCACTACGCTGATATATTTATAGTTTAATATCACGCACTATAGTGATACATTTATAGCTTAATATCATTTGCTATATATGATATGTTTATAGCTTAATGTCACATGCTATAGTGATGTATTTATATCTTAATATCACTTACTATAGTGATACATTTATAGCTTAATATCGCTTACTATAGTGATATATTTATAGCTTAATGCCACCTACTATATCAATATATTTATTGCTTAATCTAGCCTACTATATCAATATATTTATAGTTTAATAGACCGTGCTATAGTGATATATTTACAACTTAATACAATTTGCCACAATGATATATTTATAGCTCACTAGCTATACGTTACTATGCTACTATATTTGTACATTAATGTAGTCACATATTTATGACCTGAAATTGGCATATATTTATAGCTAAACGCTGCTTAGTTACGACAGTTTAACTATTTCATGGTAAATGTGTGTTTCGTATTTCTCACGTCTTCCCAGAGGAGATGTCTCATCTCTGGAGAAAACCGGAAACGTCTTGGAAGGGTGGCTGATGCAAGGCACAACGAAGAGGAGCATCGTTCGTGCACGTCCAACCTGTCGATAGACAAAAACTTGTGGCTCGGCTCGAGTCCCTGACCACGTCTCCAACCAGCGACGTTATTTACGGTGATGGATTTTCGATCTACGAGATACCTAAAACGCTGGTTTCCGCCTCGATTTCGGACACACGCAGTGACAGAAACCGGAAATCGATAGCGTGACTGGGTTATACGAGTGAGAAATCGATCGTAGTATGAAGTTAGTATAAATAGTATGAACTTACTCATGAACCTATTACAAATAAGATAAAATGATGTCAATCTTTAACCCTTTGCACTCGAGAAGCGACTGTTAGTCGTCTAATGATAATAATTTCAAGAATCTTTAAATTCGAAATATTTACTAAGATTCGCCTACTACTAAACGTCATTTTACTTTTATTAAGTGATATACTAAAATTTACATATACGACTATTTAACTTCTGAGTGTAACTAATAAACAAACTAACTAAAGTCTGAAAATGTAAGCAAATTTGGATCTGTTCAGAACGGGAGAAGTAGAATTAACGCTTTGCACTCGAGAGGCGACTGTTGGTCATCTAATGATACTAACTTCAAAAAGTTTCAAATTCGAAATATTTACTAAGATTTGCCTATAATAAACGTCATTTAGTATAGTTAAGCGATATACTACAATTTACATATATGATTATTTAACTTCTGAGCCTGACTAATAAATAGACTAACTAAAGTCTGAAAATTTACGAAACTATCAGTTGGTGACTAACAGTCACCTCTCCAGTGCAAAGGGTTAATATTCAAAAATACAAACAGTGGTATTATTACGTTATTATAACACTACATAATATTTAAATTAAAAAATTTCCGTATTAAGTTCCTATATCGATCCTAACCCAAAGCTTAATACTGCTACCAAGTTACTGGTTCTATTACTGTAACTGGTGTACTGAACAAGTAGAAAAAGAAAATTACTAACGTTGACGCCCTTTGCACTTTATCAGCTACCACAACAATAGGTGGTCCACGTTGCACCGAAAATTAACTGCAAGAGGTGATGAAGGTCGAGATTGCTAACACGGTAGACCAGAATTTCGTGGGCGGAAGTTTGATACCTGGGGGCGGTTACAAGAGGGGCGGATTTTGAATTACAACGTTTAAGCGGGAGCACAGTTTTGGAGCCACGGTGAGCTGCAATTCGCGATGCGAAACGCTTGCCAGCGTTTCTCAGATCTTCAAATATTAACCAACCAAATTATAAGATAGTTCGCGGGTAGTTAGAGAAAGTACCTACATTGGGACACCTGTGCATTTCAGTTACACCAACAAAATTACTTGAGGGTGGCTTCATTTAAATGTGATATGAATTATGTTTGGAAATGTGAATTCATTTTCAGTTCAAACAGAACCATTACAAAATATTCAACATTTCATTAACGTCTCCAAAAAAAATAAATGAAACATTTTAAAAGAAAATATTGAATCCTTAATTTTGCAAATAAATTACACGTGACATTCTTGCATTTGTCGTCTTCAAGCTGCACTGCTATGAAGCAGAAGTTCTCCAAGATCGAAGACAAAAAATCAAACGCGAATTTGGAATCCGTTTTCGAACCAACGAGTCGCAATAAATCCGCGAGCAAATTTTCGTTAAGCCAACAACACGCGACAATAGGACGAAAATCAATTTCGCGAAAAACGAGCGATTCAGCGACAGTTTCGTTCGACAAACCGGAAGAAATAAGTTACGGTATCAGGGGCGTACGTAAGACGAGTCGCGCCGTGGCCTTCCGTAATATCTTCCTTTCCGCCTGTATGCATAACCGATCGATCTTTCCCCCGCGAGGATGGAAGGCTGGCTGGAGAAAATCTGAATGGAATTTATATTTGAAAGTGATCCATCGTGTTACCCGAAACCGGAGTCTCGTACAGCGGGAAGAAAAACGTTTCTGGAAACTTTGCCCGATCAATGTTGCCATAATTCTTCGTGTCCACGAACATCCTCGAGGATGACGCGAGATTCAAGCGTAAGTGGGTGAATTCAATGGAATTTGAAGAAGAAAAGTGAACGTGGAGCTAGATTGTGACGTGGGAGGTGTCGTTTAAAGTGATTGCTTAGGCAAAAAGAATTCAGACGTCTTAAGTAGCTTAAGACGTTCACAGTCAGACATTCGTTATCATAAGCGTATACAGGATGCTTCAAGAAGATTGATACAAGCTAGTGGATGATATTCTATGAATAGAAATAAGCAGAAAACGTAGAATAAAATTTTTGCATTCGTCGTTTCATTATTGAGAAAAATAATTATGAAGATTTGTGAGGCATGCAAATGTTTAATCTGTTTAACCCCTTGACGTACAAATAAAACGAAATTTGATGCGTTCGAAATATACTATTTTTTAATTTGGCTCAACCGAACAGTTACGTGCAAGGAGAATATTTTATTTTGAAATTTATTCTAAAAGGGAGGGGGGGGGGGACATCTTGACAACATTCTAATCAAAAGAGAATCAACGCATGAGTGAAATAATTGAATAACCTGATAATATACTGCACGGCGTTCACTCTAAACAGTTCTTGGCGAGTCAGACTCGTCAAAGTCTACAGTGGCACATGAAATGTACGACGACCCTAACTCGTCATTGTATGTCAAGGGGTTAATAAACTTCATCATATACTACATGATCTAACAATTTATATGTTAGCTTAATGAACAGTTTGAAAACTGTAAGTTTTACACTATTTTGTGATCTCATACAACGGAAATCAGTAGTACAGATCGAAATATATCAGGCTAAAACAGAATTAAGCACACGCGTACTGCACAAATTTTCAAACCGAATTATTTCGAAAACGAAACATGATACGAAAAAAATTCATTCTACATTTTTAACTTATTTTTGCACGTACAATAACATACTGTCCATTCCCATAATCCATCTGAGACAAATTTCTTACGTGACATATTAACCCTTTTAGTACCGAGTAAATTTAACGAATTTGCTAAGGTTTGAGAAAAAGCTCATAAAAACGGAAGTAAGAATAATATTTACAAAATTCAACAAGAAGCATATTACGGAATAAAAGAAAAAATTGAAACATTTATAACGTTTTATAAATTTATTTTAAGATAGAGCTCTTTCGCGATGCAAATAGTTAGGCGTCATGGCACGATACGCAACGATATATCGTCGTTCGGTACTAAAAGGGTTAAATTTCAATTTATTTATATTTCTAGCAACTGGATTGCGTTATCATTGAACTTTCAATAATTGCGATGCCAGTTTCATAAGATCGAACGAGATTACCATCGAAATGGATCCGTTAACGCCAGTGTTATTGATATACGACTGGTCTTAAAGGAAGGTCAGGATCAGGCAGGGACACCTATAATTAATAACTTCGAACTGGGATAGAAAGGAGCAAGAAACAGCAAGAAACAGAAGAATAGACAAGGAATGACAGCTGGCAGGTATTAATGATGGGTGGTATCGCGAACAGGAAAAAAAAAAAAGGGGGGAACAAGAAAAGAGGTTCGACTGGAACAGAATCGCTGCGGTTTAAATGTCTTCGAGCACGCATTGGATTACGACGATCATTCTTACGACTTCGACAGCCTGCTATCACGTTACCAACTTCTGAGAACGCTGACAGCGAGCCTCGGGTGCACCTCGTTCCCGACTTCAAGTCCTTGAAAACTCTGCCAGCCTGTTACTTCCATTGTGACGCAACAATAGGTGAATCCGTGGTTCCATCAAACGAAACGAGAAGAGAAATGGATAACTCTCGAGTGGTACGGAACGTGTTAACCCTTTGACTGCTACGGGCGCATATATGCGCCCAGCGCAAGCCGTCGATATAGACTATGGGCGCGCATTTGCGCCCAGCACAAGCCGTCGATATAGACTATGGGCGCACATGTGCGCTCGGCGACGGCTTTGATCATTTACTGCTGTCTTACTGAATGTCAAGAAATTATTTTATCATATCCGTGTAACACTCAGAAACAACATACCTTGTTGCTTATCAACAAGAAAAATCTCGTTTATTTCGTCAGTTTTTCCTATATCTTAAATTCGTTTCATCTGTTCATCTGCCATTTGACAAAAGTTATGTATGGTTTGGAGTTCGTTTTGTACATTTCATTTTATATATTTTACAATACATTATAATTATCAAATTATGGCGTTTTAAAACTTTACCCTTGACGAATAAATAATATATATTGAAGATAAAAAATATTTAAAAAAATTGAAAAATATTAATTTTGGAGTGGATAAAGTAACAGTAATTTGATTCTGTACAATATTACAATTGAATACACCGCCGAACAGATTCAGATCGCGTGAAAAAGTATTCAGTCCCCAGCGACAGTTAGTGCCGGCTGCACGCCGTCCACGCGAAGCGGTTCGGCTCAGAGTCTGCCGCAGTCAAAGGGTTAAACCGAACCTAACCGCGTGAGTAGTCGAACGAGAACGTAAACGATTTTCGTTAAATCAATTTCCAAGAATCTCGTTACTGCCTGCAATTTATCCAGCCACTCGAGAAAACGCAGCTTTTGCGAGTCGACGCAGCAAGAAACGTGCTCGCGAGAAGCCACTTTGATGTTGAGGAGAGGGTTTCTCGATTTTTTCCAACTCCCTCCCCCCGCCCCTCCCTCTCTTCCTCTCGCATGCAAAGGCCGTGGTACAGCACCAGTGGCGAACAATCGAGCCAGCCGACGCAAGCTCTCCGTTTCCGGTCCCGTTCCTCCGCGCCACGTGACGTACAGCACGGAGGCAGGTGATGGTGCTCGAGAGCAACGAGGCTTTGCGCAGAATGTGGGTCAACCTCGCTGCTGCATGGTGCGTGCGTTTCTCAGCTGCGAATTATAAAAGCTCGAGTTGGCTCCTCTTGGAATTATTGGGGGAGCGAAAAAATTTCGTCGGTCTCAACCCTTTCGGTGCACACGGAAAATGAAAGCTAACTTAGCTGTGTTCCTATCGTATACCATTTTAGAAGTGGGCTGTTCAATTAAATTTGAATTGAAAATTCGAAGGAACTGAAATGTTAAACCGATTGCTAAAATATTTGTCCTGTCAAAACATCCATAAACGCCTACGAGTGTTAATAAATGCTGGGACACGATAAACCTGATGAGTAAGCTGACAAGGCTGGGGAAATCGAGTCGACGTGAAATCACGTTTACACGATGGAATTTTAATTCGATGATATCGAGCTCGATACGATAAACACGTCACGTATTCGCGATACACGGATCGACCAGCAAATCCCCTGACAGAACTGAGACCAGATGCTGTTGCTGGTAGTGTTCGCAACGGTCCTGCACGTTTCCCCGCGTCGCGGAACTCGGTGGGAGGCACAGTTCGCCGGGACAATGAAAGCAAAAAGTGCCGACGAAATGTGGGAGAGCAAGTGAAGAACTCGAGACGTTCCCTCGACAAAGCAGCCTGGCCGCGGGAATGAATAACGAATCGCGGTTACGTGCACAATTTTAATACCATTAATATCCCCACGATACCTGGCTGAGCCGCTAACGAGATCGACGAGAGCTAACGCGCGCGTTAATTTTCTTGAAATAGTCTGAAAGGCAGGAGAAATTCAAAAAAAAAAAAAAAAAAGGAAGGCATGAGAAGAGGGGTTACGAGATAAAATAGAAGTAAGAAGGAAAAAGAAAGAAAGGAGACCCGGTGCAGCATACTCCAGAGAACAGTCAGCGGGAGGGAAGGGAAAAAATGGGGACCACCCAGTAGCTCGAGGTCAGGCAGTGCGGGTAACAGAGAGGCTCGCTAATTGCAGTTAATTAGCTCGTTGATGTGGATTATGCATAATGAAGAAGAGCGCGATTGCGCAACCCGACAGAAACGAATCGAGGCCATCGGTGCATATTCTTGATGTATTTATGAAACAAGAAAGATCTTCCAAATTTAATAATTTGCGGATTAGTCGTAAGGCTTACGGTGTAGTTACTCGAGGACCTACAAAATTGCTTGATTCGTTAAATATGATTGTCTCGTTGCATAAAATTTGCAAAATATCTGCAGTTGCAATGAAACTGCAGTGATTGATAAACAATGGTAGTAATCAAATCGTCTCAGATGGTAATGAAGAATTGGAGAATGCAACTTGCCGGCTGTCGATACTGTAGATTTTAAGAAGTCCTGCTTTACCCACTATTGATACCATCAACTAGTAACTATTTCCAACTAGTTACTTATCATGTGTAGGTAACACACGTCGACATTACTAGAGGATACAGCAGATAGTTTCCTCACTGACTTACCGACATACTGAACTCACTTCTACCGAACATAACCTTTTTCCCGCATGTTCAATATTACTTAAACGATCAATACACGACCTTGCAACAAAGAGAACGGACCTTTCCCGCGGAAAAATAATACGTACAATCGAACCATACATTACTCTCTCGTCAATTAAGGAACAGCACGCTTCAACAAAGCAACCATACGTTCCCCTGCCGGCGGGCAGTTATTTACAGACTAAGCCAGCCCTTTTTCCAATCCTCCAAGCAATTTCCACGAAGCTTTTAATCTCCTCTCGGACTCGAATGCTGCGATAAAGGCAACACGAAAGCGCATAATATACGGTACAAGAAAGACGAACGTGCCGAGTAACGGCGTGGGCGGATCGTCTCGCCCCCGCAGATTAAACAACGCACAGCTGCAAGAAGAAGAGGAAGAAGCTGTTTCGAGCTTCGTTGAATGCCTCTCCTCACCTCTCTTCCTTCGGATTCACCTTGCACGACAAACAGCATAGGGTCGGTCCCCGTCTAAGCCACAGAGCCAGACAAACAAATGAACGTGTCCGCGAGCAAAGCGGATCACGTGTGCAGCAAATCTAGCGTGCATCGTGTTCGAGATAGGATAGAATAAATTGGGAAGGTTCCCTGGAGAGAAGAACACGCCTCGTCATTCGACGGCACGTGCTGGTCCCCGTTCGCAAAACCGGTTCTCGATTCACCGACTCGACCGGCTACGGTTTTTATCCTCCATGGCCGGGTTCACGATCGATCCTTGACGAATTATCGTCGCCGGACGGACCGCTTTTGCGCAGAAAAACGAGATTACACACGGCGAACATGCTCAGGATACGCATACGCAACGTCCGTTATATAACGAACGGCTGATCCACTCGGTGTCGAAGGAGTGCGAAGCCGTTTCTGGGATCAAAGTACGACAGACGAAACGTTTCCAGAGAACCGTGGAACCAATACGAGCGGCGGCAAAGAGCTTTTTCTTTTTTCAATCCGAACGAACGCAAAAGGTTTGCTCTGCGAGTCTCCCGTTGAATCGAGAGGCCATGATTCAGTCAGTTCATACCATGGTATAGCTCGCAGTTGAAACGTGGAATTATGGAAATTACTAATGAATCCCGCGACAGGGCTGCGATTGAATCGCTGCAGTCGATTGAAATGGGTCGTTTCATAAAGCGATTTAATTATTGACTGCGTTGAAAAGTCTCTTTGCCACGGTCCAATTAACGTGAGAAGATTAAGGGAGCTTGGTCCTCGTCTATCTAAAGGTATACTCGATTTGTAACGTTAACACGTGTAACGAACCATTTACTTTTGTCATAATCACGATCACTTAACCCGAGCAACGTCTCAAAAGTTCGGTCGAAAATTTTGATTCACCCTGTGCAGTAGCAATCTGGGAAATCATCAACAGGATCAGTGAATCAGTGTCTGAGGCACACATCAGGTAAATAGAAACACACACGCACGATTTCATGTTCCGTGATGGTCGATTCATAGCTAGAGAAGTTCAGCTGAATGGGTACCAGCTATACAAACGACTGCAGAGTCTCGTTATAAAGAGGATTCCATTTCTACGTCGGATGAGAATTCAACAGTGAGTTTCCATCACGTTGACGAACTCAAACGAAAGACACGAAACTCTCTATGCCACGTTAAAAAGGGAACGAAATGATAATGATTGTATAGCGATGATACTTTCCAAATATCCCTGTATTTAAATATTCTCTGGCCACATTTGGATGTTGTAATTACTGTGTTACAATAAACTAGGGATATTACAGAAATATATAGAGAAAAAAGACAAAAGAAAATAAAGACATTATTATTATGAGTCCTGTCTATCCACAGTATCCGTTAACAGTGATTCTACAAAACAATTCTACCCTAGACACTTAGAACATCCAAAACTAGAAATTGTATTTATTGCAGCAGAGGCAAGTCCTCCCTCGTAAGAAAATATCGTTCAGAGACATCTGGTGGCAGTCATGAGAACCACACACAGTCGCGTGGGATCAAAACGAAGTCACAAGTGACGCCGGGCTCAATGAGACATCACAATACCAACAAACTAGCTGATCAATTGGACCAGACACTAATTCGATTGATACGATTGTTACGTCCAGTATTCCCAGTCGGTTCTTCTGGTAACCTGAAACGCTACCAGCTTTATCCACGGTGTATTACACAAAGTGCTATCGATTTGAGACACCCACGGGCACCCCATTCACGGTCAGAGATACGTGTACGTGCACACAGAGAAGTGGGACACACACACACGATCTCGACCTATCCAATTAGAGCAATTTAGGGGAATGGAAAAAGGAAGGCAGGTTGAACCCTTACAATGGAATTTCCGACCACGGAATGTACTCTGGCCAGCCAAATTCGTGAATGGTCTCCTCTGCCCCCCCTCTCTCTCTCTCCTCTCCACTCCACTACTCTCCTCTCCTATCTTGTCCATTCCACTCCTTTCCTCATCTCTCCTCTCTTCTCCTCTCCTCCCCTCTCCTTTCCTCTCATCTGCTCTCCTCTGCTCTGCTCTATTCTACTTCCTCTCCTCTCCTCTTCTCTCCTCTCCTCTCCTCTCCTCTCCTCTCCTCTCCTTTCCCCTCCTCTCCTCTCCTGACCTCTCCTTTCCTCTCCTTTCCTCTCATCTCCTCTCATATCTTCTCCTTTCCTCTCCTTTCATCTCATCTACTCTCCTCTGTTCTGCTCTGCTCTGCTCTGCTCTCCACTCCTTTTCTTTCCTTCTTTCTCCTCTCCACTCCTTTTCTTCCCTTCTCTCTCCTCTCCACTCCTCTCCCTCTCAGTTTACCATAGCGTAGTACCTTCGTAGTCCATTTTTTGTAAGAAGTCCACCATTAACTTTTTAAAATATTCAACTGACGGAAATTCCAACCCAACATCAATTCTTCCTAAGTACTCTAAGGAACACCACGAAGCTACCAGTTTCCAGAAACGTACAAGAACAAAAGTACTATGAGGATTGTCTCATTCCTACCAGACTCTGTATCAGAAATGATTCGCGTCCTTCCAAGGCTTTTCCACGAGTAATCGTGGAGAGCGCGTCAAGTGTCGCTCGAGACATCCGAGAGGAACGCAGACGGATAAGCGAATTTTCAAGGAGCGCGAGCGATTCGAGAAAACGTGAGGCCATTAACTGGTGGGAATCGAGGGTAGACAAGAATCCGGGAACGTTTCGCGGAATAAAGGGGCGGGAACAAGCGAGAACTGGCAGGGAAATTCCACATCGGTGGCGCGAAAACGCGAGCGCGCCACCTGGCTTCTCGCTGAAATTCCGCGTAAGTCGTTAAAACGTGCGCGCAAGAAAATCAGGACAGAAGAAACAAGGAACGCGATCCGAACTTGTTTCCAGCAGACAGAGAACTTGAGAGAAACGGTGCTCCACGTGTTCAGGTCATGCGATATGTTTAAAGGGGGCAATGTTATAAAAAATTTCTGCTTTTCTCTGGTTTTAGTGTGGAATATATAAAGATAATCGAAAAATCGGGGACGTGATTAGCGGCAGGTAATTCTACATGCAAAAATACGTCGAAAATGTAGAATAACATTTTTTTGTACAATGCATCATTTTCGAAATAAAGGAATTTAAAAATTCGTGAAATATGTGTGCGCGGTCAATTGTTTCCGCTCGAGGAATTTCATTGTGTGCTACTTGTTCTAACCGTTTCTATAAATATGTAGGGTAATTTACAGTTTCTTATTTTGCAATTATAACCACCAAATAACGATACAACACACATAAGTAGTGTACAGTGAAACCGGCCATATTGAAACATAATTAAAATACAGACATAGCTCACAAACATTCAGACTCAATTATCTTCAAAACGAAACGTTCAACGGAAAAAATTATTCCACGGTTTTAGCTTGTTTTTGCAAGTAGAATTAGTTGCCGTTAATACTTTCTATTTATTTCGTAACTATTTTAGCTAAGTCCTGATGAGCGCAAGGTGAAACGCGTATAAAAACGTCGAAAACGTGGATGTACGATTGGATATTGAAGAAAACTTGTAGGAGTGGAAAGTGTGAAGTTGTGCACAGTGAAAATCGATAGAGTTACGCGGAGAATTGGAAGATCAAGGTTAGCTACGCATCAAAGAGCTTCGAGATCGCCGGGAGCACTCTCTCTCAGTGATCGAGTAGGAAGAGAGGTCGGCGCAAAGACCTGGCGGGGTGCCGAGTGGCTTTCTTAATAGAAGGGATTTATTGAGTGCCTTTTTGGTTCAACCGGAGTTAACAGATAATGACTGGTCCAACGAATGAACTGCTGCACGGTCTTACAAAATTTACAGCCTGTCTGAAGAAGTTCCTCAATTTAACATCGACTGTCCTCTAATAACATGAAATTCGACAGCATGAGAAATAATAGATTCAGCCTGGCCCATTTCCATTTCCAAATACGCAACTACTTCTTATGTTCTGTTCTGAGCTCTTCGAGGCGCGAATACGAAAGAAAGAAAGCAAACCACTTGGTTTTCCTCAAGATACAAGCTGGTAAAATGGCACAAAACCTACAGAATTTCCTTGGAAAAAGATAAGAAGAGGAAATACCAGGGAAACTAAACAACAGCTCGTGAAAATGACAAGTAAAAGGAACAAGAGTCCACTGCAGACTACAAACAGAAATTTTTCCTTCACTGCTTATCACAACAGTATGAACTAACCAAAATTAACCCTTTGCACTCGAAGGCTCCGCTATGGAGACAATGCAAATAACTTCCAGTTCATAACGGAAGGACATAGACAAATCGTAAAAATTATTGTGCATAGGATATTCCGCTCTTGATTTTTTTTATATATTATAACATTTGTATCCATAACCAACAATGACTTTTCTTTTAATACACATATCATTTACTTATACGTGAATACGATCTTTCCACTGAAATTGCTTCGAGTTGCTGGTAATATGAATGAAAAAAGACTTCGAGTGCAAAGGGTTAAATCAAGAACAGTTAAACTTTAAACGAAATTAATCACCCTCCATTTTACGTCCATTTCATTTGAAATCAACCAAAAAACAATCGCGATGCCTTGAAAATCATTTTAAGGTTAAAGTTAGAGGCTACGTTGTGGTCTCTTTATTAGTGCCATTATTATATTGGGTTGGAGGGAAAGTTCTGTCGTATTTTAAATAGGCAGGTAATTTTTCTTGTAAATAAAAAAAAAACATCTGGTTAGTGAGTCATTGGGAATTTTTTTTGTTTTCTTACCTGCTGTATAATACAAAACGAGTATTTTTTTTACCGTTCATCATTTACTTGTGATATTTAAAGTGAAAAACATGTCAGTAGATAAAGTGCATTTACGACACTGCATTTTGTATGAATTCCAAAAAGGAAGCAACGCATCGGTTGCATGTAAAAATTTATGTGCGGTATTTGGAAAAGATATTGTAAATGTTCGTACTTGTCAAAGATGGTTTAGCAAATTTCGTTCCGGGGATCTGAGCCTCCAAGAAAGTGATCGATCTGGACGACCATTCAAGATCGATAATGATGTTTTGCGATCCATGTTGGAAAATAATCCACATTTAACAAGTCGAGAAATTGCAGAACAGTTTGGCATTCATCATACAACTGTTGGAGATCACATTAAATCTCTTGGGTTTGTGTTGAAGCAAAGTGTTTGGGTTTCACATGAATTAACGGAAACGGAAAATACGACAGAACTTTCCCTTCAACCCAATACTTAACAGTGAGTCAATTGCTTGGAGTTGCTGGTAATATGAATGAAAAAAGATTTCGAGTGCAAAGGGTTAAATCAAGAACAGCTAAACTTTAAACAAAATTAATCGCCTTCCATTTTTTGACTATTTCATTTGAAAACAACCGAAACTATAATTGCAATGCCTTGAAAATCACTTTAAGGTTAAAGTCAGAGGCTACGTTGTGGTCTCTTTATTAGTGCCATTATTATACTTAACAGTGAGTCACCGTTGTCGTTACTCATTGCCGATTCATCGAGGATTCGCTGCAGCACAAAGAGTATTACGAGACGAGATTCGCAATCAGAATCTTTTATGGCGCCGAGCGGAATAAACGGCGACAGGCGTGTCTGTCTACGACAGACCGTTTCTACTTCGCCGCTATATAACCTGGGATATCCCTTCAATGCCGGACGCGTGCGTCTCGACATGAACGCAACAGTTCAAAATCATTGATAAAACTACGAAGAAAAATCTATTTCACTTCTATTTAATTCTTATTTTCTTCTTTTATTTATTATTTCTTAACACTTAACGCTATTCCTACCGACACGTCACGTATACCTATTCCTACCGCGACATTCCCACGTAAGACAGACCACAAATTTTGCTCAGAAAATAAACAATGAAAAAGGAAGTGAATATTGAAAAATGTATTATTCGTATATTTGAGAAAAAGTCTGAAGTTTAAAGGCGATTTTAATAAAAATTTTAAGAACGGTCATTTGACCGATCGTGGTAGGAATAGTGTTAATCAATCGAACGGCGAGATCTATTTTTTCCTCGACAGAGCGCTACTGTTGATTCTATTTACTTTTGGTATTAGTTAGTTTTAAACCAATATTGAATTGATTAAAAATTTGAACTTTGGAAAAGCAGAACATACATTTGATGAACTGTGAACAACACTAATTCAAGACTAATTAATAACGAAAAGTGAATAAAACAAATGGCAGAGGAAAGAATGGGGAGGAAATTCTCTATTCGGTTGGCTAAGTGTTAACATTGAGATTTTGTTATTATTTAATTGATAAAAATTCCTCGAATGTTTTCGTAATCAGTCGTCCTTTAATTTTATTAAAAAAAGCTTCTAATCTGTCGAAAAATAGTTCTCCAACGTAAGACTGAAAGCAGAGAGAAAGCAACTAGTGACAATCTAAAATTGATGAGTTTTCTGAGTGAAATGGAAACACGACTGGGACAAAAGTACTTAGAAGACTGCAGCAGGGTGAACACGTTGCCGCACGCTTTTAATTTGATGATCGTGCTCAGAAACACATTTTTTTTTCAATTGTTTACGACTGCCAGATAGAATCAAGTGTAAGTTATATGTTTGGAAGTGAAAATTATCACATTTGACTACAGTTTTTCCAAAAAAAACTCTCGACGGCTATAACCGTCATTTGCTCATCATGTCATTTTTTCTATTCCCAGAGCAAATGACGGCTATGACCGTCGTGACGACTACACAGCATTTGCTTTACTAATTCAAAATGATTCCTATGAATAAAAGACAGTAAATAGTTGCAATCTTAACACAAGAAAATCAGTTTGAAACAAAATTATCATTTGTAAGTTATTTTGCATATAAAATAGTATAATAATAACCGCATAAAAAGACAATTAATATACTGTCTGGCATGTTATAACTTTTTTTCCAGATGTGTTACTCAATAATTAACAAATGTACGTGTTAGTACCACTTCGTACTAACGCTGTTCTTTTTTTTATCGATTAAAATGTGCACGACGGCTATAGCCGTCATTTGCCTGCACATCGCCGAAGATCGGACGGCTATAGACGTCATTTGCGGCAACGGGTTAATGCACGTTGTCTATTATCGTTTTGTGAGCGTGTCATAATAGGGATAAATGAACCACGTAAATTATGCAATGCTACAATGGAATAACGTTTCGGTATTGTATTATACTCAAACAAAACAACAGAGAAGCATCCTGTTTTCTCGTGTTTCCGGTCCACAGGAAATCACACGACCTTCGAGGGAATCTTACCAACGAGAACGACGAGAAAAGGTATTGATCGTGCACGCTTGCCCGCCTCGCCCAATTTCTGATCTATAAATCAGATTACGTGACGTCCACGCACCACGTAATTTGGCAAACGCTCGGGTAACGTTTCAGCAATAACCAAAACCGTAATAAACCGCAAAGTAACCCAAAGATCACGATGAACCCATCAAATATCGAAAACTTTAATCAAAAAATTAACCCTTTGAACTCGAGAAGCGCCTGTTAGTCGTCAAATGATAGCTTCACAAATTTTCAGACGTTAGTTAGTTTGTTTATCAACCCTTTCCACTCGGCTGTACCCTCTCATGGGACATCGTAATCCTAGCATATGATAGTTTTGCAAATTTTCAGACTTTAGTTCAGGCCCGGACATTAAATAGTCATATATGTAAATTTTAATAAATGACTTAACTAAACTAAATGAAGTTTAATATAAATGAATCTTAGTAAATATTTTGCGCTTGGGAATCTTTGAAAGTAACCCTTTGCACTTGGGAGGTGACTGTTAGCCACTAAATGATAGTTTCACAAATTTTCAGACGTTAGTTAGTTTGTTTATTAATCAGACCCGGAGGTTAAATAATCATATGTGTAAATTTTAGTCTACGACTTAACTAAATTAAATGAAGTTTAATATAAGTGAATCCTAGTAAATTATTTTGCACTTGGAAATCTTTGAAATTAACCCTTTGTACTTGGGAGGTGACTGTTAGCCACTAAATGATAGTTTCACAAATTTTCAGACGTTAGTTAGTTTGTTTATTAATCAGACCCGGAGGTTAAATAATCATATGTGTAAATTTTAGTCTACGACTTAACTAAACTAAATGAAGTTTAATATAAGTGAATCCTAGTAAATTATTTTGCACTTGGAAATCTTTGAAAGTAACCCTTTGCACTTGGGAGGTGACTGTTAGCCACTAAATGATAGTTTCACAAATTTTCAGACGTTAGTTAGTTTAGACTCAGAGGTTAAATAGTTATATCACTTAACTAAACTAAATGATGTTTAATATACGCGAATTTTAGTAATAATGAGTTTGAAGATTGTTGAAGTTAGTATTATTAGACGACTAACAGTGCAAAGGGTTAATTCTACTTCTCTTGATCAGAACAGATCCAAATTTGCTTACATTTTCAGACTTCAGTTAGTTTGTTTATTAATCAGATCCGGAGGTTAAATAATCGTATGTGTAAATTTTAGTATACGACTTAACCAAACTAAATGAAGTTTAATATAAGTGAATCTTAATAAATATTTTGCACTTGGAAATCTTTGAAAGTAACCCTATGCACTCGAGAGGTGGCTGTTAGTCGCCTAATGATACTAAGTTCAAAAATATTCAAATTCGAAATATTTAATAAAAAATTCGCCTACGTTAAACGTCGTTTAGTTTAATCAAGTGATATACCAAAATTTACATATATGACTATTTAACCTCTGAGACTGACTAATAAAGAAATTAACTAAAATTTGAAAATTTGTGAAGTTATCATTAGGTGACTAACAATCACACCTCTAGAGCGCAAAGGGTTAAGAGAAATTACACTACAAGCATAATTGTTTCCAAATTTTGGAACTGGACACCAACAACTTGATACTCTGAGTATTTTAAAAGTATAAAATTCAACGACGTAAATTAACTTGAAGCCGAAAAGAGGTTGTACGTGAAATGTTACGTTAACACAACGTTAAGAGAAGATTGGGGAAAAAAGTTCCGCGCGACAGAGACAGTTTTTTCCCCGCGATCCCTGGCAGCATGAATATTTAATTCCCTCGCTACTACGTCTCTCGTTTGAGAATTTCTCTCGAGCAAGAAAATACGCGCTGGCTGGTAGCCTCGACAACAACTCGAGTACGTATTTTGTAAACATTTCTCGAGTGGAGACGAAATTCAAATGTTTTTTTGGTTTGTTACGTGGATCACCGAATCTCGGATTCTCTGAGACGTTTGTGTGGAACGACTGTGCTACAGTCACGATAAAAAGCTAGTTTTTTTTTTAAACCAGCATTTATTTATTCATGCAATAATATCATTCCCTTCGATATTTAATTTGTAAAGTGCCCAGCTTTTGTAATGACACTGAAGTACCGTTGGATGATAAATAAATAGTTATTTATTTATGAGCTTTGCTGAAATTACCCAGTGATATTTAATTTAATTTTTACAAGATTACACTGTTATGTTCACGTGAAAATGACTACTAAATTATAGTTAACATTAGAACTACCAGAGCAGTCAAAATGACGGATTGATGATTATTCATAGCAATCTTATAACTTCACTTTACCAAGCTTCAAAAATTTACTATGATTTTCTGCAGAAGATATAAATAAAGATTTGTTTTCTGTGTATTCTATATTTTTTCATGTAATTTTCAATTTGATCTGTTCTATGCAAATAAGTACACTTTAATTGTCAGTAATTATAATGTTAAAGGTGTATTAACACTAGAACTACCAGAGAAATTAAAATGATCAATTGGTGATTATTTACAGTAACTTTATAACTTCACTTTACCAAGCTTCCAAAATTTACTATAATTTTCTGCAGGAGGTATAAATAAAGATTTGTTTTCTGTGTATTCGATATTTTTTCATGTAATTTTCAATTTGATCTGTTCCATGCAAATAAGTACACTTTAATTGTCAGCAGCTATAGTGTTAAAGGTACATTAACACTAGAACTAGCAGAGCAGTCAAAATGAACAATTGGTGATTATTCATTGCAGCCTTAAAAATATACTATGGTAAAACTCCCAAAATTTACTATGATTTTCTGCAGAGGTATAAATAAAAATTTGTTTTCTATGTATTCGATATTTTTTCATGTAATTTTCAATTTGATTTGTTCATGCAAATAAGTACACTTTAATTGTCAGCAGCTATATTGTTAAAGGTACATTAACACTAGAACTACCAGAGGAATCAAAATGAACAATTGATGACTATTCATAACAATTTTATAACTTCACTTTACCAAGCTTCCAAAATTTACTATGCTTTTCTGCAGGAGGTATAAATAAAAATTTGTTTTCTATGTATTCGATATTTTTTCATGTAATTTTCAATTTGATTTGTTCTATTTACACTTTAATTGTCAGCAGCTATATTGTTAAAGGTACATTAACACTAAAATTACCAGAGCAATCAAAATGACCCATTGTTGATTAGTGATAGCAACCTTATAAATACATTTTACAAAGCTTCCAAAATTTACCACGATTTTCTGCAGAAGGTACAAATAAAGATTTGTTTTCTGTGTATTCGATACTTTTTCGTGTAATTTTCAATTTGATCTGTTCCATGCAAATAAGTACACTGTAATCGTCGGTAGTTCTAGTGTTAATGTTAAGAATGTATTGAGGGAATTACAATACAATATTGTGCAAATACTTTTTGCAGACACTGTACACCACCGAAACTATTTCTAATCGCTAAGTTTCTGATTCAGTTTAGAACCGTTTGAGTTCAAGATCTCTGTCTAAGTATTTTAGATAGCTGGAAATTGTACCAGTTTTTTGAAATCAATCAATTTGTCAGAGACACGGTATTGAGAGAATTGGCCCTGTTTGCAGAGTAATTTTATAGACCCGATTCTCCAGTCGACCCAATCGGTGCACGCCTAACTCAATCGATATCTGTGGAGAGCACTTCTAAATCCCCAGATCTCTCAACAGCCGCCATTAACACTCGTACGTCAACCTACAGAATCGTGTCAGCCAGACGTAATTAACATCAATCTCATTATGTCCCTAGCCTCATCCTCTATTACTGTCACATTGAATTACAGCAATGAACAAAAGTTTAAGACCCAAAGAATACAACGAAATTAAACTAATTTATAAGGAATAGCATGATAAATAAAATTTGGATTCTGTGCTAATCAATAAATAGTGTTCTACCATAATAACAATAAAAATGAATGTACAGACAATATTTGCAGACTATAAAACTGTGCTCTGTATTGTCCTCTCGTCTAAGACCAAAGGGTCAAAGAAAATAAATTAATTAATTAATAAGAAATAACACTATAAATAAAATTTGCATCCTATGCTAATCAATAATTAGTGTCCTACCATAGTAACAATAAAAATAAATCTATAGACAATATTTGAAGACCGTAAAACTATATTCTACATTGTCCTCTCGTCTAAGACCAAAAAGTCAAAGAAAATAAATAAATAAATTATTAAGAAATAATAGTATAAATAAAATTTGCATTCTATGCTAATCAATAATTAGTGTTCTACCATAATAACAATAAAAATAAATCTATAGACAATATTTGCAAACAATAAAACTATCCAGTCTACATTGTCCTCTCGACTTGAACTTTTGTCCACTACTGTACTTGTTCCACGAAAATTGAATAAATTATTTCCTTGACATATGAACTTCGTTCAAGGATATCAAGAATTGTTAACCGACAAAGTGCAGTCGAATTACGCTCGTTAAATATTCCAAAAGAGTTGAAACATTTGTGTACAACGTTTTCATACCATACATTCCATACTCTGGTCCTTATATAAATTTTTCATAAATATTAAATTTTTTTTCATACTAAATTTTTCCCAAAAAGATCCACGTTCTAGGTGAATCTCAAACTGAACTTGGATGGTTGTAAACACGATCCCAGTAGATCCAACAACACAAACAATGCCGATGTACAACTTTTTCATACTCTAGTCCTTATTTAAATTTTTCATAAATATTAAATTTTTTTTCATACTAAACTTTTCCCAAAAAGTTCCACGTTCTAGGTGAATCTCAAACTGAATCTGGATGGTTGTAAACACGATCCCAGTAGATCCAACAACACAAACAATGCCGATTCCATCGTACCTGTCTCCACTTCTCTCGATCACGTTTCGAGAAGTCATTCCACCGTTAACGGCGCTCACAAAATGTCACCTATAGGCCATTGGGAACAGCGACTCGCGACTCCATGCTCTATCACCGATCCTATCATCGGGATTCTACCACGACTCGTCAAGAATTCGCGCGCAGAAGTGACTCTTCAGAGGAGGATCCCTATTTACGGATGTTCTTCGCCGACAACAACACTTCGTCCAGGCGAAATAATCGCGAATGATCGACGCGTCGGGGTTGATATAGCTTTCGAGAATTTCATTAGATCGACAGCTCGACCGGAAGGACCGGAGAGAAGCGTGCCGTTATCGAGGTCGAGAGCAATAGGGCCAAAGTGCGTGGACGTACGAATGGAATTAGATGTGGAAAGGGGGGGGGACATACTGAAGACTATATTAAATGCTGCGGAATATTTCTATTTAAAGCTCCCTGAGAGAGGGCTCTGAGTCCTTTGGAACGAAAGCAAAGCTTTCACAGCCACATTCACAGGCAAACCTTTAGATTTCAATTCTACTTGGAGTTTCGTACAAGTGAGCGGAGCTGTACGTTTTAAAAAGGTCGTGAAGCAAATTACTTCTAGATTAAATTCGGTATTAATATTGAAATTGTCTGGAAATTATTAACTTCGCGAAACAGACATTCTAATAGGCAATTGCTATAAAGAAAAATCTAAATTAAATGGATTGCGTTTCAGTGTAAACTCTTTATGAATAATTGAAGACCATATCATTTGATTTTTTTGGTTAGCGCAAAATTTTGTTTAAAAAAAAAAGGAAAGATGGACAAAAGTATATGAATGTATATGAAAATGTATCGTTCAATTTTGCTTTCTAACACTTTTTTATTCGTTGTTGCGTAAAAACACGCTGTACAGCTGCTAAAATCGTGAAATTATTTTTGATTCTTGTTTGTTAATATTTATTTAGACGAACCTCCGACAATTTCTTCGCGGCATACCTGCTTGCGAAACTCAAAGCAACGACCTGTAGTTCGAGGCAACCGATCTCTACTCAAACAACAGACGTCGTACCATAATATAAACCTTAATTAGAATTCCATCGCGATGAAGTGTCAATCAGTGCTGTGGAATTCCGCCTGGAGGCGATTTCACGCATCAGATCGATGTTTAAAATAAGGTTCGAAGTTAATTGCTGTTGATTCTATTTACTTCTGTTACTAGAGAGTGGAATTTGGTGGAGTTTGGAGCAGAATTTATTAAAACATTGTACTTTGGATGAGCAGGAAATGCATTTGATGAACTGTGAACAACACTGGTTCAAGACTAACTAATAACAAAATTAAATAGAATCAACGTCAGAAGAAATAATGGGAGATCTCCCCATTTTGTTGCCTAAGTGTTCAAGTCAAATGCATTTTCTGCTCTTCCAAAGTACAATTTTTAATAAATTCAATTCCAGTTCAAGACTAACTAATAACAAAATTAAATATTATCAGTGGCAGAGGAAAGAATTGGAGAA
>JAOPTO010002221.1:0-82488 GCA_033822845.1 Tetrapedia diversipes | reverse complement strand
GACCTTAAGTTCCTTTTTTCTTTTTTCGTTTAAGGCCTCCGGGCTGTGGATGTGAAACGTTATTGGATCGTTGAAAAGGGTACTCACCTGAAACAAAAAGGAAGAGAACTGGTTATAGTTTACGTCTTAAATTGTAACATTTATTTTGTTCGCTGCACTTTTATGAATTGGGGACTCAGAATTTGGACGTAGGACAAAAATATAGGTGTTGGCAAGAAAAAAGAGAGAAAGGAATAAGTATTTGTCTACAACGGTTACCAAATAGCGTGCAGTATAGCATAAGTATATCAGTCTAAAATAAGCACACTGTTAAGAAGCAATATAATATTCTAAAGAAGAAAAAATTTTCAAATTTTGAATGAAACAAAAAGCAAATTAAATGAGAAAAGATCTATATTATTTATTCTACAATTATTTATTAACAAGTGTAATATTTGAAAGATATTTATAGCATAAGTATATGAATCTAAAATAAACACACTATTAAGAAGCAATATAATATTCTAAAGAACAGTAAATTTTTCAAATTTTAAATGAAACAAACAGCAAATCAGATGAGAAAAGATCTATATTATTTATTCTACATACAGGTAACCCTCCTATAACACGGTAGATAGGTTCCTAGAAAATGTCGTGTTGTGTGAAACCGTGTTGTATGAGACCCAGAGCCGATACAAAAAGAGGGGTTACGTTCCGAAAACTTATTGAAAATATAAATGTTTTCACAACACAAAACAAAAGAAGAAAAACAAAAATATTTTTATTTAATGCAACTTTAATTTAATAAATTTCTTCGTCGTCACTGCTCAGTATAATCAACCGAAAATGTTTTTTTGGTGGAACGATATCACCTTCACTTTCAGAACTTTTTTCTGAATTTAAAGTTGTTGCATCTTCTTCCCTCTTAAAAAAATCTGTAATTTCACTTTGCTTGCTGGTTCTTACCAGGTCATTGTAAATTTCTCGGTATGGAGCTAAACAGTTTTGCAGCTCCCTTTTGAATTTTCGGCTTCTTTCAGCGGAAGGATCTGCATTTAAGAAAAATAACTCGAGATTTTCAGCTAATCTTAGGCCTTCTTGTAAACTTTTTGAAGTTAAATTATTAACTCAAACAATTAAGAAGTCGCAGCTGTAGAAGTACAGTGTTGTAGAAAGATTTTTGCAATTTTCTTATCGTGTTATAGCGAAACCGTGTTGTAGGATGTCGTGTTGTAGGAGGATTCCCGCAATTTATGAATCGTGTTATAGCGAAACCGTGTTATAGGATTCCGTGTTGTAGGAGGGCTACCTGTATATTGCATTACAATGAGAGACAGAAAAAGATAGTATCATATTTTATGTGTTAAACTAAATAAACAGTTTAACAAGTATGATATTTGAAAGATACTTATAGTATAAGTATATGAATCTAAAATAAGCACCCTGTTAAGAAGCAATATAATATTCTAAAGAACAATACATTTTTCAAATTTTAAATGAAACAAAAGGCAAATCAGGTGAGAAAAGATCTATATTATTTATTCTACATATATTGCATTACAATGAGAGACAGAAAAAGATAGTATCATTTTTTACGTGTTAAAGTAAATAAACAATTTAAGAAGTATGATATTTGAAAACTGCATGTCAGAATAGTTCATGATCATCGAATCAGCCCATGGCTAGTAAAGCAACCGAGTACGTCAGCAATTTTCTTAATACTAGACAAACAGTCTGAATAACTCCTCTATTGGCCCAGATTTTCAAACCGCAATAACCCGAGCAAATATTTTTAATCGGTTGCTCTCGTGTGTGTGTGTGTGACTCGTTGAAGCTTTTATCAGATTGGATATACACCATCTATCGAGGAATAAAGTCATTCGAGCAGACGATTTTCTAATTATTTCGAGAGACACAAGTATCTGGGTCAATCTGCACTTTATCAGAACGAAATACACAGAGTGTCCCAGAAATTATCGGTGGTACGTTTAATTATCCCCTCAACGAGATAATTCAATAGCGTGTCCAACTTTCTGAATTCGATGAAACCTATGAAGCACACTCTGACACCCGGTATATGAGATATCGTGGCTGTTGCTTCGCCTGATTGCCCGTGAAGACATTTTGTAATCAATTATGTATCGAGAAGCATGAACTCGGCACACGATATCGATTTTGAGTTCAACAAAGGCGACGAGGATTGCGAGATGCGCGCAAACGGTGTCGGCATGCAAATTAGTAGCTGAAAAATATCATCCTTCGTGTACACGCCCAAAGTAACGTGTAATGTCGTGTTCAAAATTAATTCAATTAGTAACACTTTCCTTTTATCTTAATATGGTAGGGGACAAAAGTTTAAGACCAAAGGGTCGAAGAAGACAAATTAATTAATTATTAAGAGATAACAGCGTAAATAAAATTTGTATTCTGTGCTGATCAATGAATAGTGTTCTAACAGTTTTAAATACAGTAGAGGACAAACGTTTAAGACCAAAGGGTCAAAGAAAATAAATTAATTATTGAGAAAATTAATTAATTAATAAGAAATAAGAGTATAAATAAAATTTGTATTCTGTGATAAGCAATGAATAGAGTTCTAACAGTTTCAGATAAAGTAGAGGACAAATATTTAAGACCGAAAGGTCAAAGAAAATAAATTAATTAATAAGGAAATTAATAAGAAATAAGAGGAGTAAGATAAAATAAATTAATAAGAAATAAGAGTATAAATAAAATTTGTATTCTGTGCTAAGCAATGAATAGAGTTCTAACAGTTTTAGATACAGTAGAGGAGAAACGTTTAAGACAAAAGGGTCAAAGGAAATAAATAAATTAATAAGAAAAGTAATTAATTGATAAGAAATAAGAGTATAAATAAAATTTGTATTCTGTGCTAAGCAATGAATAGAATTCTAACAGTTTTAGATACAGTAGAGGACAAACGTTTAAGACCAAAGGGTCAAAGAAAATAAATAAATTAATAAGAAAAATAAATAATTAATAAGGAAATTAATTAATTATTAGAAAAGAATTGATTAATGAGAAAAATAAATAATTAACAATGGGATTGATTAATTATTAAGAAATTTGATTGATTAATAAGGAGATTAATTAGTTATTAAGAAAATTAATTAATTAATAAGGAATAAGAATATAAATAAAATTTGTATTCTGTGCTAAGCAATGAATAGAGTTCTAACAGTTTTAGATACAGTAGAGGAGAAACGTGTAAGACCAAAGGGTCAAAGAAAATAAATAAATTAATTAATAAGAAGTAAGAACATAAATAAGATTTGTATTTTATGCTAATCAATAAATAGTGTTCTATCATAATGACAATAAAAATGAATAGATAAACAATATTTGCAGTATTATAATTATTTATAATTTATAATTTAAATTAAAAGGTATTATATATACATATACATTTTTATTTTTTACTTGACTCCATACTTTTACTTGTGTACAAGCGGATTTATACCCTAAATAAATAAATAAATTATGATATATATTTTATGTATAACGATACTAACAGTTTCGTAAACGTTTCACGGTTTAAAATATCAGTTGAAAAGGTCAACAATCAGTTACAATAATCTCGACGCAACACAGGGAAGTCTGACGATCATAAACAACGATCTCGCCCAACCAGTTAATCACCGTACGACCGATTGGATGAACAGTGATCGGGACACCGATCAATCGACCGGGATAAACGACAAAGGACACGGAAATTCTCTGCTAAAGATACTCGTCTCTCGTGCACGCAGTAGGCTTGGTGGCAAATCGTGCATCTTCAAGGTCCAAGTTAAGGTCGCGTCTTTAATTAACCCGACTGGTCGGGGCGCGGCTTAAAAATAATTAATGCGATTCTATCTAAGTGACCACCTTTTTCGCCTCCCTCTTCGTCCCTCGCCACGCCTATCGTAACGTATGAGTGTTCTGTCGAACGAAAAAACTTGTTTGCACACATCGCCAAGGCGTGGTACCGCACGATAAGCCGGCCCATAACGAAATTGATAATCGAAGCGATTTCAGGCAGGACCTCGAGGAACACGGCCAGAATTTATCGATCCAATAGAACATACTCGATACTCGAATTGATGGGCACAACGAGGGTAAGCGAGCAAGGTTGGAACGAGCGTTTTTTTTTTTTGTCGGAAATTAACCTGCTTAGGAAGTTTCAGGGGAAGCAGCGATGGTGTAAGTAGTAGCATCCCGGATTAGTCAGACTTCGCGGGCACCAGGTCTTACAAGGAGAGTGCAAGCCCTTCGGGTCACCGATTTAGTTGAAACCTTGCACACTTGTAGATCTAGTCATTCTGTTCACGAAAATATAGCACTATAGGTGCAAACACTCAATATTTTTCGAGATAATTATGATTAAAGTTTTATTATTATGGTAAGTATAATTCTATAATTTTATTCAAAGTGTTCAAATCCGTGAGGACTTACTACTAACTTTTTTTTCATTTCTTTTTTCAATGTATCTTTTTTATTTTCTGTTCATTTTTTGTTCGCGGAAACATGTCGAATTTTAAATAAATTGTAAATAAAATGTCTTATTAAAAAACTTCGCAAACGCATTACGATAAATGTTACGTTCGCTGTTCGATTTAAACAATCTTCAGCGTAGACGATTGCAACCAGGCAGAAGGTTAATCTACATGCAAAAATAAATCGAAAACGTAGAACGCAATTTTTCCATACGATGCTTTGTTTCCGAGATAATTGAATCTGTAAATTTGTGAGCTATGTGTAAATTTAATTGTTTCTAATTGGATTTTACGTGTGTACACTGTTTATTGTAATAGTTCACATGTTAAGTGAACAAATCACTTAAAAATTATCGTACATTTTACTTTTTTCTGTAGGCATTGAATGCGAAATCCACCGAATGCGAAAAATGAAAGTAGTACACTGCGAGATTTGTCAGCCTGAAATGCAGTCAACATTCACAGATCTTTTGATTCGATTATCTCGAAAACGAAACGTAATACAAGAAATTTTTATTTCATCTTTTTGACTTATTTTTGGATGTAGAGTAACGTACTGTTCGCTTGTACCACCTAATTCGAGACATTTTTTGCGGGAGTCGATCAAAGAATTACTGATGCTTTTAAACGAAGTTCGCCTCAGGCTAGAATAGATCGATCATCTTGATTTAGCACTAAGAATAGAGTTTGCGTTAATGTTACAGGATATCTTTGACGATTATCTGTTCACGTTAGTTTTAAAAAGATTGTAACGAGCATTCGGTAACTTATTCTTAGAGGAAATTTTATGGAATGATTACCGATTAATCGGTTATCCAATAGGGTTTTTGAAATAACTTTTTATCGCTCCGAAAGTGATCAAAGTGTTAGGGATTAATGTTATTTAAAGAGACGATGATACCTTTTCGTATTCATTGTTATGTGGGCCATTCTGTTTGAATTATCCACGAAAATAATTAATCGCTTTGAAAAATGTGTTCATAAAAAGCCATTAGCAAAGGAACACAATGATCTCGTAGTAAGGAATAAATTGTAGGATTCTCTTCGCGCGAAATAATTACAGAAGTTGGTCACGAAGTTTTATCTCTGCCTCTGGCAAAGGAACAAAACTTAAATCATTGCGTTTATCGTTTTAACGGAAAGCCAACGGAGTGATTATTCACCAATTTCTTCGTATCAATTTCTTTTATCGTATTTTGAATGTGTCTGCTTTATCGTCGATGGCGTAATATCCACCAACCGAGCTCTTTAACACTAGAACTACCAGAGCAGTTAAAATGGCCAATTGGTAATTATTCATAGCAACCTTATAAATTCACAGCGGTAAAGCTTCTAAAATTTACTATGATTTTCTGCAGAAAATATAAATAAAAATTTGTTTTCAATGTATTTAATACTTTTTCATGCAATTTTCGATTTGATCTCTTTCATGCAAATAAGTGCACTAGAACTACCAGACCAGTCAAAATGGCCAATTGGTGATTATTCATAGCAGCCTTTTAAATTCACTGTGGTAAAGCTTCAAAAATTTACTATAATTTTGTATAGAAAATATAAATAAAGATTTGTTTTCAATATATTCAATATTTTTTCATGCACTTTTCAATTTGATCTCTTCCATGCAAATAAGTACACTTTAATTGTCAGTAGCTATAGTGTTAAACATTAACACTAGAACTACCAGACCAGTCAAAATGGCCAATTGGTGATTATTCATAGCAGCCTTTTAAATTCACTGTGGTAAAACTTCCAAAATTTACTATAATTTTCTGCAAATAAAAAATTGTTTTCTGTGTAATTTTCAGTTTGATTTCTTCCATGCAAATAAGTTAACTTTAATTGTCGATAGCTCTGGTGTTAAAAATTAAAACCTCAACTATGTCAAGACCATACATTTAATGTATCGCAAACTTTTGTCCGCTACTAAAAAAACATCCTAAATCATATCGATTGAGGCGGTCCTTTTTTACAAGAAACAAGGAAGAACAAACGTTCGAGGCGCCTCGAAAATCGACGTTTCCCTGAAAAATGCGATTATAGTCGCGGTTGAACCACGGAGCACGATATCTCCCCTCTTGGTTCAAGCCTTTGTGCTCAGCTAACTTCGTTCAGCGTAGTCAAACCGAGGCTAATAACGGGCTTTTGTTACTCATTATCGCGTCCCCACGCTGCTTGACCAACGATCGACGAAGTCTCATCAAACTCTGTGACGACAGAGTAATAATATTTCCGTTATTGCGATTACGCATCGGTGGGTTTAATGTCTGCGACTTGCCCCTCGGCGGAACTGCGAACAACTCTGTACGTTCATAGCGATTACAAAAACGTATTTGCACAATGCCGTGTTTATATTAGCATTTACGTAGTGTTTAATTACTTGCACATATATTAATTTCGAAAACCTCGGCTATACCTTTGCTAGTGCTGCAAAAGTTCAGTACAAGAAGTAATTGTAGGCAGTCTCTTATGCTTTTTGTTTGATTCTTTCAACAATTTGTCTTTGCCAAATTTATGATTAACTTAAAATGATTATATAATTAATTTGAAACTCTTGCAGCTTAGAAAAATATAACTAGGATATAATTATTGAGTACAAGAAGTAATTCTAAGTATTCTTTTATGTTTTTTATCCAATTCTTTCACCTATTCATTCAAATATATATATATATATTCATGACTTTCTCTTCGCAAAATCTATGATTAACTTGAAAATGATTATATAATTAATGTGTAACTTTTGCAGCTTAGAGAAATATAACTAGGATATAATTATTGAGTACAAGAAGTAATTCTAAGTTTTCTTTTATGTTTTTTATCCAATTCTTTCACCTATTCATTCAAATATATATATATATACATGACTTTCTCTTCGCAAAATCTATGATTAACTTGTAAATGATTATATAATTAATTTGTAACTCTTACAGCTTAGAAAACTATAACTAGATTTCGTTAGAAAGCTGATTTAATATTTACTATATTCTCAATAAAAAAGCTACAAATATAATTGAATATTGCGAGAAGCAATAAAAACATGAATATATGCAAAAATACTTCCTGTTGCCATTATGCATTCGAAACAAGCAGATAATGTATTTAAATTTCCATCGACGAATTGCTTGTTAAAAAATTGAGGATACATATAACGACTTATTGTTGAAAATAAAAGAAAGAGAACAAAGGCGATGCATTGGAAAACGGAACGAAGTAAAAATTTCAAGATTTCGTGTGGAAACATGGTCGAGTACACACCGTTAGATTGTAATTTCTTTTCGAAAGGCATGCACCTCTAACGCGTCACAGCTGAATGGTTTATTTACAATCGGAAAAAAGGGGAAAAAACTAGTCGTCGGTTCGTTTCCACCTTTCTCGCGTTACGTAAGGAAAAGAACGTTGCACAGCCGTATTATCTGTAATCACCAGAGCCAACTCGTGAGTTAGTGTGCAGCTCGGCCATCGATTGCGCTCGATAGTTTCAAAATACCGTAATTAATTTCGCTAGAATTACTTGAAACGCGTGAGCACGTGTCCGAATGATTTTTCACGGATAAAAGAAAAAATAAACGAAATCAACTTTCGTAACTAGACGATTCATAGCACTGTAGCAAATAATAGTCTCGAACAAATTTCAGTCGAAATAAATATAATGAAGAATTCAAAGCAGTCAAAACAAATATAATGAAGAATTCAAAGTATTTTTTTTTTCTTTTTATTATTATAAACTGATTAAAATGTTTCAAGAAATTTTTGCTAAAATAGAAAGTGAAACATAATAAAAAATAATAGTCTCGAACAAATTTCAGACGAAATAAACATAATAAAGAATTCAAAGCAGTTCTTTTTTTTTTATTATAGACTGATTAAAGTGTTTCAAGAAACTTTTACTAAAATAGAAAGTAAAATATAATAGAAAATAATAGTCTCGAACAAATTTCAGTCGAAATAAATATAATGAAGAATTCAAAGTAGTTTTTTTTTTTATTATAGACTAATTAAAGTGTTTCAAGAAACTTTTAGTAAAATAGAAAATAATAGTCTCGAACAAATTTCAGACGAAATAAGTATAATGAAGAATTCAAAGCAGTTTTCTTTTTATTATAAAATAATTAAAGTATTTCAAGAAACTTTTGCTAGAATAGAAAGTAAAACATAATAGAAAATAATAGTCTCGAACAAATTTCAATCAAATTAAATACAATGAAGAATTCAAAGTATTTTTTATTTTTTTTTATTATAGACTGATTAAAGTGTTTCAAGAAACTTTTACTAAAATAGAAAGTAAAACATAATAACAGTTAAATATTATATTGCTTTAGCTGACAATTACTTGAAAACAGATTCCATTCAAATCAAACGTTATATTGATAGATGACGGGGAAAAGATGAAAATTATTCGAAAATATGATATTGCTCGAAAAAAAAAGTAGCAATGCAAGACTGAGAGCGGCACGTGTTCCTGTGGTGTGCTAAGTATGATGTAAAACACGCTATAACTGGACTTCGCTCGTAACTTCCACATTTGCTTTCTTGTTGACTCGCCACCAGCCGATAATTAGCAAAAAGGCGAGCACAGGTTTTGCGGAAACTTTGATAGCTGACTTTGTTCTTGTAAGGGAAGTTCTCAATTTTAACATTCGGTTCCACAACATTTTTTCACTGCAGAAAAAATAGCATTTTCAGCATCTGTCTGCTGGAGATTATAAATAAAAAGGAAGAAGTAACGACAATTTTCTTTATAAGATTAAGCTGGTTTATTTCTAAAGGAAGCTTGTACTAAATTTTTACACAGCGAAAGGCAAAACTCGAATGAATCGAAGAGGCTGAAAGTTCGTTCGAGTCCTCTAATTTTTATACACAGCACGTTGTAAACGCATCACCCATTCCTAGAACCTCTTCAGCTAATACAGTTTGGCTACGAAAACTATTCGTACACTGTATTATAAGGAAATTCATCTACTTCTGAAATTCTGATTTCAATGAAACTTTATGTGTGTACAGAGCATGGTGTGTTCTGCGTGGAGCAATTTTTTTGACGGCAAAATATCTTTTGAGGGGGCTGATAACGAATCTCAAAGTTTCAGCGATTTTTTACACTTTGAATCCAAGCTTTTCTGTATTCTTTTTTTATGACAGAACGAGAGTATTAACTCTATTCCTACCGACACTTCACGTATACCTATTCCTACTGCGACATTCCCACGTAAGACAGACTACAAATTTTTCTCAGAAAATAAACAATGAAAAAAGAAGTGAATATTCAAAAAAAGAATTATCCGTATATTTGAAGAAAAGTCTAAAATTTAAAGACGATGTAAGACATATTATATTATATGTCTATTATATTATATTAAAGACATTGTATCTGTGAAATTCTAATCGAAATTTTAAAAACGGTCATTTGACCGGTTGTGGTAGAAATAGGGTTAAAAATTAAACATTTTCTATTTGAAAGATTTTGCCTCATCAAGTACCATTACAAAGTTATCTTTAAAAAATGAGAGAAAACACAGAAACTTCAACGCTGGTTTCATCCCTTTAAAATGGCATTTAGATGAAAAGAAGAGATTACGATCTACATACCCACAATGTTTTATCAAATACTTCTATTAGACTCAGAATTTTAGGGTTAAACGAATTTATTTGTGACATACTGTAAGAACACTTTTTGAAGCCACTGTAGCTCGACCATATTTATTCTATGAGATTAATCTTTGTTTATACACTAGGACGTATTTTATTTCCAACAGTGTCTTTCGTTCATGGGCACGAAAAAGTTACCATTTTTTGGACTAATATTAAACCTTCGGACAACTTAGTCTGTCAACTATTAAAGGTGGTTACAAGCTGTTATATTAACTACATAGACGACAATACACGACGATGGAAGCTAATTAAAAACGACTAAATCGTCCTAACACGATAACCGACCTAACTGTACAGGACCAACAAGAAAATGCTAGTCGAACGACAAAGTACCGTGCACTGTCAACGGGACGAAAAAAGAAATGGAACGCGTTTATGGTAGCGGCAATTATCAGTCCTGACAGACGTAGACGGTAACACGGAGAACAAATGTAACAGCGAAACCTATAATGGTCACCATGGGGTCAGCGATGAATACAAATGATAACGTTCTAACGAGGGCCACGAAGAAAAATGTGTCCAACTTTCGTGAGCACGTTTAGATATTAATAGCGTTGGGAATGTAGGTTCAGCTGCTTGGAGTACTCATTATTGAAACATTTCTTAACATTATTGTACAGGCTAACCCCCTTTGCACTCGACAGGCGACACTCAGACGTTTAATAAAATTAATGTCAAAAATCTTCGAATGCAAAATGTTTACACTAAGATTCGCTTATGCGAAACGTCGCTTAGTTCAGTTAAGTAACGTAATAAAATTGACATGAATGACTATTTAACCCCTTGAGTCTGAAAATTTTTGAAACTATCGATTGGTGACTAACAGTCACTTCTCGAGCGCAAAGGGTTAATTATTTGAGCAATAATATACTTGAAACTTTATATAAGATATTCAAAAACTTAATGAAATAAAAGGATTTGATAATTACTATAAATATATAAATATATAAATATATTAAATATATTTATTTATAATACATTTATATCAATATATTTGTAACATATTAAATATATTTATTTATGATATACTTATATAAATATATTTGTAACATATTAAATATATTTATTTATGATATACTTATATAAATATATTTGTAATATATTAAATATATTTATTTATGATATACTTATATCAATATATTTGTAACATATTAAATATATTTATTTATGATATACTTATATCAATATATTTGTAACATATTAAATATATTTATTTATGATATACTTATATAAATATATTTGTAACATGTTAAATATATTTATTTATGATATACTTATATAAATATATTTGTAACATATTAAATATATTTATTTAGGATATACATATATAAATATATTTGTAACATATTAAATATATTTATTTATGATATATTTATATAAATATATTTGTAATATATTAAATATCAATATATATTACTGTATATTCATCCTTCCTATCCTTTTATTTATACAGTTATTTTTTAATTATTTTAGCAATAACAGAATTTCATACAAGATTCTGTGAAATCCGATTGACGTCGTGAAACGTGTTCTTCGTAGTACCATTGCCGACTGTCTGAACCAATAATGGACATCCTTGTTTTCCGAGCCCTCGTGAAAAACAGGAGGGCAAAGTTTTTCATTTTCGAACCCTTTCCTGCCCCATGCTCTTTTGTTTCGCCAGGTGGTCGACCGAAACGAGCCGGCGCAAATTAAAAACTGACATGCCGTTGTATAACGCAAATTGCCCGCTGTGACGTTTCCATTGGCATATACGCCCGGCTGCCAGCAACAGCGTATCACGAATCCTCGTGAAAAGTTCATAACGAAGCCGTAGGCAACTTCGCGATTCATCTATTATACAATATCTCAGTATCAACAATCAACTGTTAACGAAACTAGAATCACAGAAAATTTTTATCATGGTGTCCAATGAATCTAGACTTTTTTGTCTCACAGCTAATTATGGACAAACATGAATATCAAATGGAGTTGCATGGCTACTACAAATAACGAACTTCAAAAACAAAATACAGAGATAATGGAAAAAGAGTAGCCTAACGGTGAAAATAATTATTAAACTTATTATTTGAAACTGATAAAAGGTTTGACGTTTACGTAACACAATGTGCAACGACTATGAAGATCTACCAAGTGCAATTGAAATTACGTTACTGCTTCCGATTATCGAGGAATAAAAATTCCCTGTTATTACAAGAAATCTCTATGATTCGTTCGCAATACACCTGAAACAAGGTGCTAATCGACGAAAACGAGTGACTACAAACGCAGGGAATACGTGTTTGCACGCGACTCAAAAGAACACTTGTTTTAACAGCACAGCATTTTTGCAACCTCGAACGTGCTCTTCGTTCGGACAAAAACACGTGGCGCGAACAAGCGTACCTTGATTACGCTCCGAGTACGCTTCACGTCCTAGCACAAGCGCACAATCGTGAAAACCATCATGACAAACTGGCAAAACGAACCAGACACCAAGAACAAAACACATCTACCATAGTTGTTTAACGCATGAAACACCTGATGGTTGCAACGAAATCCTTCAACCGAACCTGTCATCCATAAATCCTCGGATACGTAGACAGTTAACACATCTGCTGCTTGTCTAAAATCATTAACTTCTGAAGCTATTGTATCAATGCCTGTTAACCCTTTGTCCTCGAGGGATGACTGCTGATAATCAAGTAAAAGCAATTTTGCAAATTTCCAAATGCAAATAGTCATACTTGAAAATTTCAACAATCTTAAGATAAGCAAATTCTGGTTTATTCAATTTCAATGTTTTGCAGTTGGAAATTATTGAAAATAGATAGTTGCCTTTCGAGTACAAAGGATTAAATCTAATGAGACCTCGCACGCTGGTCACGTGAACAATACCCCACGCAAGTTCACGACCGGATTGAACGCAGCCAATAACTGAGTCATTTTTCAACTAGAACCTCCGTTCTGCTCGACAGAACAAAAGCAGGAAGTTTTCTTGAGCAATGACACGAACGCGACAACCTCCTTCGTATAGACAATTTCAAATTAATAACGTAGGATCGTTATTAAAATTTCAATTCATCTTTACCCTCTGCTTCTCAGATACAGTTAACCCTATCGCATTCCTAGAACTTTGTTGCAACAGGTCATCCTCTAATTTTATCAAAAGGAACTCCTAATTTGTAAAAGAACGTTCGTTTAACATAGAACTGCAGCAACAGAGTGGACTATTTAGTAACAGTTTTCATACCCATCGCTCAAAATGAATCAGATTTTTCAGTGAAGTAGAGACAGGTTGGGGACAAAAGTGTCCAGAAGACCGTAGCAGAGTTAAAAGCCTAATCCAATTTTGATTAAAATTTGCAATTACCTCCGACGACATATACAGAGGACAGACACTGCAGATACCGCAACTATACAATCTCTGTTCGCATTTCAACCACGAACAAACGAGCCTCGCATACCTGTCCACCCTTTGAAAGAAACGACCAACGAACCGGAATCTTTCCCCCCTGTCCTTTCATGCGACGCAAAAAGCAATGAACGCGCGCGTTCCGTCAACCTCAGACAGTGACCTAGTGTAAAGTAGCGACTCACATAGCCAGACGTTGCCGCGGGGCGCGGTGTGGAGCAGGTTCAGGTGCAGGTTGAAGTCGAGACCGGCCAGGTCCTGTCGCAAGTGGGTGCTGTCCATGATCAGTGCCCTCTCCGGCAGTAGGAAGAGGTGGTCGCTCCCTTCCGCGGGCCCCAGGGTTCGCGGCACGCCGAGCCCAAGAGGCCCAGAGCGGGCCGTCAACATCCTATCACTATGGTCGCCGAGGATCGCGTTGTCGCGCGACGGCGCATCATCTGACCCGAAACCCGACACGCTGACCGCCGCCGGTACCTCTCGCTCGTGACCGAACACACCCCTTGGCTCAACCTTTCACCTCACTTTCTGTCACTTTGTCCTCTGCGATACGAAGAAGTGCAGAGCTGATTGGACAACTGTGATCGAACGGTTGGTTCAAGAAAGCGACGACAGTTTGGACCTCAATTCCATAAGCTTGCAATTGGATGCGGCAGAGTGATCACAGATAATTGGACAGATGTACTTGTGTCTGGTATCGAATGAGGTAATTACAGAAACGTGGAACCCAGGTAAGAACTGCTAGTTCATAGCAGGTTTCATCAATTTACGAGGAGAGGCGATGAAGTCTTCGTTCTCATTCGCTGAGCGAAACTTGGCGATTCGAAGAAACGACACTGATGGACACAAACATTCAGCCAAAGGCTGATGCAAAGACACAGGTACACGACAGGAGAATGTCCCTCAATATTCCAGGACTTGATACAAAGTTTGCTGACCGAGTGGTTCGTTCCGTAAATATTTACCCCGGCAATGAGGTGGAATTCGTGACGGGCGAGAATCCCCGGAGCAAGAAAGCCACGCGGCTACGCGCTTATTCGAGCGATCCTCTCTTCCTCGCGGCGTTCCTCTTCTCTTTCATCGCGTCCGGCGCGAGCTGCTTCGCGGTCCAATTAATCCGCCTCTAATTACCCGGCCAAGCACTTTTGTCGATCGCTAATTGCGAATAGTCTGGGCTGGCGGTTCTCGCCAGACGGCTCGCTGGATTCGCGTGGCAGCCTATAAGGGATCTTCTTCGGACGCTCCTTTGTCCTCGGCGACTCCTGCCTACTCTCGCCTTCCCCCGTCTTGTTTTCACTCGCTTCTCTCCCGTTCTTCTCGCGGATGTGCCGAGCGCATCATACGGACCTGGCGGATGCGTATCTTTGATCTGGAGGACCAGAACCACGATATCTCGCGAGTCGGTCGGTCAGTCAACCCTAATAAAGCGAGGAGACGAGGCGGGACGCGTGGATCGTCCACGCGGACTGGCATGAATTGACCGCGCGGACGAGTGGCCTCGTTGAGTTCGTTTAAAGGCGGACAGCTTCGTTGAGGAGCCCCGAGGATGCTGAGAACGTCTCCCGAATAAATAATTCCAGGCACAATTTCGGAAGTCTGGAAGAAGAACCTTCTTGATGTTGTACTCTCTGTGCGGGTACAGTGCTTCGATGTGGTGTTTGCAAACAGTCGTTAGCAGCAAACGAACCTTGTTTACGAATGTCTGAGCGGCCAAAGGGGGGGAACAGAGGATAACTGAACGCACTGCACTCTCAGACGACACGGTTCGCTCGACGAGCACGTGTCCCGTAAGGAAGGTCACCTGATACTAACAAAAACGAACGATCGAATCGATCGAGAGATCTGGGTACGATTTAATAAACCGACTCAACTGAATAAGTCCTCTCTAATCGATCAACGATCACTGTAGAGAAACAGAAGACAACCGTTACGAATATGTGAGACGCGACTGGCTGTCAAAGCGGACAGCCGAGAGTGACTCGTGGCGACGCACGGTTATCGTACGTAACGCGATCCTTCGCGCGTGGCGGTCAGCGTTCGACTGAATGACGCCGTGGTGCGGCGCGCTGTCGAGCCCCACCGAGGGGTGCCGGAAACTGCCGAGCGCGCTAACGCACGATTCGGACGAACACGCAGGGATTTTTCGTCGGTTTCGAGACAAGATTGTGTAGCGGCAAGGTCCAGGGACACACAGGCTGCACCTACCTCGAGTAATTGTGGTAATTTCCACTAGTACTCACGCCCATGCGTCTGTGCATGATCCCCCGAATTTACTTTACGCTGAACAAAGAAATGTTCGCGATGGAACGGCTTACAAACGAGAGAAATGATGATATACACTGTATTGCTCGTTTCATACAAGGTGAAAAATAAGATCGAATCGGTGGAATGTTTGAATTCAACTTTTGAAGAATAGCCGCTCTAGATAGATGGCCCTACCTCTGCTGTATCGGTCGACACGCTTCAATAATCGACGGATTTTCAGCTCGAAAATGACCACCGCCTACGATTTTCTCGTTTCAATAGAACAATTCCATGTTGTGCACTCTGTTATGAAACGAAAGCTATACATAGCCTGCTTGTTTCTGGCGCTTTTTTTCCCCCCCGATATACTGTGGGAGCTCGAATTTTGAACGCTTTGTTCGGAATCAATTGTTCTTTATTCTTGTTTAGAGCACCGAGGCCGCGTTTCGAGTTTCCGATAGTTAAATTGAAATTTTATTTTATCCTCTGGCGTGACCGTCCGATGTAACAGTACACGCTTGAAGGATTTAACGGTGTCATGAAAAAAAAAAAAAAAAAAAAAAATGATCGCAGTATTATTCGACGCACGGATAAATGGCAATTACTTATGGGCAGAGTTACAGTTAAACGGTAATTACAGCCGTTTGCTGTATCGCGATACCTAACAGCGAGGCAAACGATCTCAAAAGTTGCCAACCATTAATGTGCGCCGCTTTAATACAGCCTATACAATCAACCGAATACATATTTATGTTGCAAGCGCAACGAACATTAATCTGAAAATACTATAAGCTCACTGACTCGGTAAAACAAAAGAAGGAAAAAACTATAAACGAGATCGTTAACGAGAAATCTTAAAGAGGACTCCAACTTTCTTCAACGTCTTTACCAACCATTATATTTACCTCATTTTTCAGCAAACGTCTTACTCAACATCTCAACTGAAACATTTTATTTCGCCACAAAGGAATGCCACTTAAGGGCAAAGAGTTAACATAAAATTAACCATACGATCATCAATCCAGTATTTTTTTAACACGTTCGTCGCCCAGCGTGATTCAGCTGAGTCTCTTGCTGGGCCCAAATCCGATTGCATAGAAAACTGGGGTAAAAAAATATAAAAGTAGCAAAAATTTTAACTTTTTATTTTTATTTTATGAATTTATATTTCAATGCTTATTCCATTGAATTCCTTTTAAAATTCCAATTTAAAATCCTATTTAACTTTAAGAAAAAGAGCGTCGCCCATATTTGGGTGGCATGGAGACGAACGTGTTAAGAACTTCATATTTGATCTAATAAATCGATTTATCTCTATGTTTCTCAAACGAAACGCCAAGTTAACCTACACAAAGTTTCGCTGTAGTAATTCATGCTGCGTCGATTACTTCATAGAGCTGTTATTACGCACCTTATCGAACAAAGACAACGCAGCCAGTCGTATCGATTGATCGATCGATCGTTGAGCTAGGCCATGGTTTTCCTGCCGGGGAGATAAAACTAACATCCCGCTCGTGAAGCGTAAAACATGCGAAAGAGGAAGGTGGGAGGCACGCGAGCCGGTCGAATGAGAAGCTCGCGATGCGAGAATACCAGCGGTTAGCAATTTGCGCGAAGCTTACTTTTATAGCCGGGGAATGTTTCATGAAGCTACACCAAAGCTATCCCGCATAACGCGACGATCGTTAGAACGTTTCTCAGAAGCGCCTCTCCCGCAGACATTTCGAAAAAGGACATGGAAACGAGTGCGTTTGAATGGAACAACGGTTTTCGGTTCAATAAGGAGCAAGAATTTTGATGTACCACGGCAGAACCGTTAGTCAAAATTCTACGATGTTTATCTGAGAGTTTCTTTTATTTATTTACTGCCAACTCCATTTCATAGGGACCTCAATTTGAATACGAAACACAGAAACAAGATGAAAGAAACCAAGTATTTACTTGATATAGTCACAGCTACATGATTAGCATTCAACCTGTGAGTTCTCCATAAGTACTCAACAGAAGTTCACCAGAAGCACTAGTTTTTTTTATTTATTTATTGCAACTCCATTTCATAGGGACCTTAATTTGAGTACGAAACACAGAAACAAGATGAAAGAAATCAAGTATTTGTTTGATATAGTCACAGCTACATGAATAGCATTCAACCTGTGAGTTCACCATAAGTACTCAACAAAAGATCACCAGAAGCACTAGTTTCTTTTATTTATTTACTGCCAACTCCATTTCATGGGGACCTCAATTTGAATACGAAACACAGAAACAAGAGGAAAGAAACCAAGTATTTGTTTGATATAGTCACAGCTACATGATTAGCATTCAACTTGTGAGTTCTCCATAAGTACTCAACAAAAGTTCACCAGAAGCACTAGTTTCTTTTATTTATTTACTGTCAACTCCATTTTATAGGGACCTCAATTTGAGTACGAAACATAGAAACAAGAAAAAAGAAACCAAGTATTTACTTGATGTAATCACTGCTACATGAATAGCATTTAACCTGTGAGTTCACCATAAGTACTCAACAAAAGTTCACCATAAGCACTCAGTGCAGTCAATTCAAAGGTGTTCCCAATATTCGACAAACAAATCAACAATAGACATACATTTCTGCACGTTTTTATGCATAATCAAACGATTTGCATAATCGTCATGAAAGCATCGACACTCGACCTGTAAACAAAATGAAACAGCCACGCAAGCCCTACCAATCTGTCTGAGTAGCTGCATTTAACTCTTTCCAGATACATTATGAGAGTTGTTCCTCGATCCTGTTACTCGGAAGAACAATCGATCGTCTCGTCTAAAATCGCATTACACCGCTGAAGTGAGTTATCCGGTGAAGGAGAGCGGTCTACCGCTACGAGTTCCCAGTATCAAGTTCGGCTAAGTCTCTGGTCGTTACGCTGCAAAAGTTTCCCTTGCGTAATCAGCTCCCCGAATTCTACAACAGCCTGAGACTGTCCGCGTGCGTGAATATTCCAAGCGAAAATTGCGGCTGAAAAGCTGAAGTTCGTTGTGCAGGTTGCTCCCACGAATGGAAATCGAAAAGGGAAAAAGAAGGGCTCGAGAAGTCGAACCAGTGCACTTCGTCGGATCGACTGAAGTTCCATCGATCGTATACTGTTACACGAAGGCGCTTCTTGCGGCTTGATCTTCCGCGTGCGTGCCTCGTGTACGAAGTCAAGTGAAACAGCGACCGATGCCCCTTTATGGGGTACTAATATGCCAACTCGTGCTCTCGTCCGACACAGGCAGCCTCGTACATGGCGCGAAATCGAACCAAACGCACGAGCTGCCAATGGGTTACCGATTGACAGAGATCTTCTGCGTTCTTGCTTACGGTACCCTGTCACTTCGTACCGGACAGACAAGACGAATTGGCTTTTAGATCTTTCTTGCGGTAACATTATACCTGAAGTTGACATTCGAGTCACTTCTCTGGACTGTCGTTCGAATGAGCTTGGCGTTTCATAAAGTGAACTCTCATTCTGCAAACGACTAGGGAGTCCGATCACACGAACGAGCTTGAGGTTCAACAGCACGACCTTCTCTTTTTTCTCAAGCGTTTATGAATCTTAACCCATTTGCATCAGCAATGTTCAACTGACGACTAGCCCGTATCACTGCACGCGGTCGGTCAGTATATTCAATACTTGACTTCCGAATTGTTCATGGAGATTTTCACAACAAAAGTAAAACTTGTCAAGAATATAATGAGCTGATGTAAGTGAGATGATCACGAAAGGGATCAAACATGATCTGTGGCAGATGAAAAATATTCAGCGACTGGTAATGAAAGAAAGTCATAGCTCGCGGATTATTCCGCGCTCAGTGATAGAAGACAGTCGCGGGCCGCGGATTATTCCGCGCTTTGATGCAAATGGGTTAATGGCATAACACCGTTGAACAAAATTGTACCAAGCAACGAATAAACAGAGTAAACGCCCAATACTGATAACACATCAACGATTCTTATTTTTTTGATAACGATGAAACTTCTGCGATTACCTATGCTAATACACGATCTCGATGACTTGGGTACCGGTCTTAAGCTTCGTTTCATTGCTCGGCATACTTGATACGCTTTATGATAACCCTCAAAGAGTTTAAATTAAAAGATAACAGCTACGGACAGAACTTATTTACTCTTTCACGGGTCAACTGGTTGATCAGCTACTTAAGACAGACCGAGTGACCCAAATTGCTGGTCGTAAACGGAACGGTACGATTTCGAAATCTCAATGCTACATCCACAAGGGCAATCGTTACAGGATAACTTAGCAGATGATCGTTCAAAGCGTTCAGCGTGCAGAGGCGAACTAAAACAGCGGTCTACGTAAAAGAAAATTGCTGGCGTGAAGGATTGAATCATCGCTAAGTCGGCGCTGCCACGCGAATCCCCGTTACACACCAGTCTGCGTGTATGATGTTACGGCATTGTAATGCTCGATACGCGATCAGCCAGAAAAGGGACGCTGTAGACGTGACGGCAATCCGCGAGACGGCGTGCCAAAAGTAGCCTGGTGTACCGTTCGGATTAGTTACCATCTTTTTTACGACTGTCCATCTGGCGCAAAAATCGGTCTTTCCGACGGCACGCAAAAAGATGACCGGTACATTCTTATTGCTGGATTGTAAATTGCCGTTCGACTGTCTTGAAAAATTATATTAAACTGTTCGCGTTTTCGTACCGACTATGAAACGTACCAATTTTCAACTTATTGAAGCATGCAAGTAAATCTACCTTCGTTTCTGCAAAAGTCCTACCATATATCATAGAATTAAGCTTTCTTCTTATCTGTACCTGCTATTTGCCCAGAACTGAACAGAATGTTGTTCTACATCCAAAAATAAATAAAAAACGTGGAATAACATTTTTGTGTACAATGTTTCGTTTCCAAGATAAACGTAATTGAGTATTTCTGAAATTCACGTTTGATGAACAACAAATACAACTGTTTGATGAACAATACTTATTTTAATAGCACAAATGTGTTAATTAAAGAAATTACTTAAAAAATTTCACGCGATGAAGTAATTAAAAGCATCGTGTACAATAAACGTAAGTAGTATATGACGCAACTGGTCAGACAGAAATGTATTGAAACGGGTGCATACGCAAGGAACTTCCATCGCGATTCCCACAAAAACGAAGCAGCAAACAAAAAAATTTCATTCCACATTTTCGATTCATTTTTGTATGTAGAATAATCTACTAGTCCGCGTTTACCACCTAACCTACTTCGTTTATGAATAAATAAATAAATAAATAAATCAAAAACATTTTCTCTTGCTTCACTGAATCAACTAAAGGAGACCAATGAAAATTACGACACACAGCTTTCTCCTGATAAACGATCGTTTAACAACTGCTTCGAATTATAACCTCAAATATTATTAATAATAAAAGCATCCTCTGTCCAAGGATACATCACAACTGCGGTTTCCAAATCCGCCCGCTTTCCACGCGGATTCCGCAATCCATATGATGTGAGCGTACGATGCATACGATAAAATGCCTTGGCACCTTGAAAACGATGCAACCTCTGATCCTTTCCGGAACTCTGTGGCAATCTGCATCCATTCAGATTAGAATGCAGCCGCAATCGAGCCTGCCTCACTCACGTTCGGCTCGTGTCTGCTTCGCGTTCCATCGTAAACACGCGTGGATTCTCTTTCGCAATTAAGGTTGACGCGAGAATAATTAAAATGAAAACGTCGAAATCTTTTGCCGTGCATGCGGCACGCGGCCTCGCTCCTGTTGCGAGCAGATGGCGCGTGGTGAAAGCGAGCGAAGCTATTTTCAGTGGCAACTCCAATGATACGCAATCGGCGATACGATTATTCGCGAGACGGAACAGAGATAAGTGGTCGGACCCACGTGCTTCTCTCTGCTCCCTGTGATAAATGAGTCAATCTCGTCCATAGAAAAAAAGACATTCGCGATCGGATGCTCGCTTTATCGGCAACCAACCATTTCCACTGCTAATCGTGGCACGATTTTCCACGTGAATCATCGAGATGAAATTCAAAAAGGAGCAACCGAACGAAGGAAATCAAACGGTCGTGCTTGGTCGACCCAGTTTTATCAAGCAATACCGGCCCATTTATCTTCAGATGATCGCAAGAACCGACCGAATTGGCACAACTCGCTGCTCCACTAACGCTTACCATAGTGCCCGCGCGTGGCTAATCGGGATTATAGGGAGTTAACTCAAACGCTGGCTCGCGTTATCCGATCCCGTTAACATCGATCCGTTTGCTGCGAACCGATTCACGCACGCAACAATCCTTTTCTGCAAACGCACGAGGGTGTCGACATGAGAAAAAATGCCAAAAATTCTGAAAAAGCTTTTGCTGACATCAAAATCCGTTCGCGAGTTCTTAAACCGGTCGAAAGGGGACCTCTGCTTGTGATCTAAGGTCAATTTATCGAATTTCAGTGACTTCAACGATTGCTCGGTCAGAGGATGTGGTTCTCAGGCAAAACTGATACTCAACAAATAAAAAAAAAAGGGTCTGACTCTAAAACTGGCCTGATTTAACTATGTACGCAGGCAAAGCTTTTGTCTATGAGAATTAGGTCGAGTGCAGTGAAGCTGATTCCTGGAAGGCGCGAACGAAACGTAAATAATTCCGTTCCGATGATCGTGGCTTCGACAGGCAATAACTTCGTTCCGCTATGATAAATATCTCGAGCGAGGAGGGCTAAAAGGCACCACCATGGTCGGCTTCTTCCGCTTCTCTCTTTCATTTTTTCGCCTCCTCCGTTTCCCTCTTTTCTTCGCGAAAGCTTCCACGAAACGGTTTCTTGCTCATGTGCAAATTAAATGACCGACCGTGGCCTGCGAAAGTGGAGCACAGGCCAGGACCAAGGAAAAACAGGATCTTCCACGAAGAGAACAGTGTCGAGGAGCCCGTTGGAAGATCGTAGGGGGCAGATAAACGATGGAGGTTGCCGGATATAGGCGACACGAAGACGTGGAATCGAACGTTCACGGTATAAAAATATCAGACAGGGGTGAGTCAGAAGGCGGTTGAGCGAAATGCACGCTTCTGATTTCCACCCACGATCAAACGTGACTCTCCCCCATCTTACTTTGTACGTGGAGCGAAAGCTACGAAGAAGAATCCTTTTGACAACAGAAACGAAGCGGAATCGACGTTCTCGTCTGCTCAACCTTTTTCCCCTTCGGTTCGAAGAAGTTAACGAAACGAATGAAAGCTAGGGGAAAAGCTGAACGAGTTTAATAGTCGACGACGATGATACTTGGATCAAATATAGGATAGGGATGTTGAAGCTTGGTGTCTGTAGAAAAAAGACTTGCTTTACTGCTAAATTTGGTTTCTGAATAAATCAGATAGTCGAATTTTCATTGGGGAATCGATTTCATTTTAGTTATTTTCGACTGACATCTAAGATCATTTGGTTTCAAGTTAAGAAACAACTGAAATAATCTCAAATATGCTTGAAGCTTACAAAAATATTTCGAGTTAAATAAAATCAAAGCTGCAAGAGTACTGCAGAAAAAGGACTTGCTTTACTGCTAAATTTGGTTTCTGAATAAATCAGATAGTCGAATTTCCTTGATTTCATTTTAGTTTTCTTCGACTGACATTTAAGATCATTCTTGAAAAGTTTGGTTTCAAATTAAGAAACAACTGAAATAATCTCAAATGTGCTTAAAACTTACAAAAATATTTCGAGTTAAATAAAATCAAAGCTGCAAGAGTACTGCAGAAAAACGACTTGCTTTACTGCTAAATTTGGTTTCGGAATAAATCAGATAGTCGAATTTCATTGGGTAGTCGATTTCATTTTAGTTATTTTCGACTGACATCTAAGATCATACTTGAAAAGTTTGCTTTCAAATTAAGAAACAACTGAAATAATCTCAAACATGCTTAAAGCTTATAAGAATATTTCGAGTTAAATAAAATCAAAGCTGCAATATGGTTTGGCATTAATGTTGCGAAAAAGGTTCAGATTTCGGTAATGCTACAATTCATAGTAGACAGGAAATCAGAAAAACGTCCTGTAATATTGTACGCTGACTTTAGGGTTAAAGCATAATAGTATACGTTAGAAAAAATGGCAGATAAATACGTGGTAACCTCAAAAAATCCAAGATAAGGAGAGTACATCACAACTACAAGTAAGACAAAGCTCGTGTTACAAAAACAGAAACGCCCACTCCATAACGTCGACCTTATCAAACAACTACACCTACAACTTCTTCGTTCAATAAGGCACGTCCGTGTATAGGTCAATACGTTCAGCTCCCAACACAAATACCAATTTCGCTGAACTCACCAATGGCTAAATTCAAATAACTGAAGAACACTTAAAAACGTATTGTTAAAAGTTTGACCAGCTGTTTCTTGTACCATCCACAGCCGGTAAATCAATACCTTCCACGCGATGTTGTTCAAATCTCCTCTTCCAAACCTAATCTCTCCAACGTGTCCGTTATAGTTTCTCGTTTCAATAAAAACGAGCTATCCAACGACGGTGCGGGTTTCCTTCTTAGAAACTTGAAGAGGGAGCACGCAAAGTGGAGACGGACAATCGTCCACAGTGTTAATCTCGTGGAATTAATCCACGATATCGCATCTCGTCCGGTCAGCAGCAGCAGCAGCAGAGAGTATCTCGTTGCTTTCGTCGAAGCTCTCCATCGAGCTAAATTCAGCCATTATCGTCGCAGGAATAAATGGACGGAAAATTGTTGGAACGATGGTAGCTGGAGGAACCGCTTGGATAAATAACCGGCAAACAACCCAGGAGAGTCTTTAACCTGAATCGAAAGCATCGATCAGCTTTCCTTTCTCGTAGCCCACTCGGTTTACTTAAAAAGGACCGTGATTATGCTTTTTATCGTGCAATTGGAGGTTAATCGATAGCAGCGCCGACAAAGTGGCAACAATCGAGTCTACCCGTTCCCAATGTAATCCTACCATAATCCGGACCACGGTTTCGCTGAAGAGCGGCCATGTTAACCGTGTTATCGCGAAGGAGGATCCTTTTTTATTCCTCTACCGGGACCAGCAGCCGTTCGTGCTCCCTTTTCCTTCCAGCCTCGGGTATTAAAGGATCGAACCGAAGGTGGCGGCCTCGTTAGTTCCATCTTCTTGATTAAATTGCTCCGGCTACCGTGCCTCGTTCGCCCTTTGCCTTTGTGCCTCGCTTTTATCGTTAAAAAGTCTCCGTGCTCGCTCCTGTGTCCTCGGCTCAATCATCCTGTCTTGCACTTAGGTGCTACGTAAAGCTTTTCTTTAAAACAAAAATTCCGGGCGAACCTGGACTAGGTATTTTAATCCCATTCTGACCAACGTACCGACACATCCTTCTTTGCTTTTTAACATAGTGAATTCGAGAGCCGGCTCTAAGTCATCAAATCATGCTTAGCTTTGGAAATTCTTCCGAATGCAAATTGTCAAACAAGGACATTTAACACTTTACCGACCGCATAACTTATTGCATGCACACTCTTGATCGGCTCATTTTGGCTTGGATGCATCGCTAATGAATTGATTACAATGATTTTCTTCGCTGAACTGATAGTTTAATACATCTTTACAATACACATACGATATCGCTCGAAACAGTCATCTTTACGTAAGGAAATATTATAAAATTTACAGACTAATTGTAAACATGTAAAAGCCGATTAATAGGCTTCAGGTCGATAAAGTGTTAAGAGACATGAAGACTGGACTGAATTGTCAACAACTTTTGAAAGAAATCATTTCAGTTAAATCACCTAGGGCAAAGCATAAAGCATAATCCGAGTTGCAAAGGATTATAAGTTTAACTGACTCCAAGGACCATAAAGATTATTTTGGTCAAATATTAACACTATTCCTACCACAACCGGTGAAATGACCGTTTTTAAAATTTCGATTAGGATTTCATAGATACAATATAATTGAATCGCATTTAAACTTTAAACTTTCTCTCAAATATACCTATAATACATTTTTCAATATTCACTTCCTTTTTCATTGTTTATTTTTTGAGACAAACTTGTAGTCTCTCTTACGTGGGAACGTCGCGGTAGGAATAGGTATACGTGAAGTGTCGGTAGGAATAGTGTTAATACATTGTATGCCGGTGGCATCTGAGGCATTTAAAACTGTAGGTGAAGAAAATATTTAAAATTTTATACATTATTGTAAAACACTAAAATTGATTTGCATATTCATTATATGCAATTTAACGATAACGAAAAATAGAAACAAACAAATCGCCAAACAAAAGAATGTTGTATTATCGCAAACCCGGCGCTAAAGCAACAGACTTCCAAACCCGCGTTTTCGCGGGGCCGGCATACAATGTGTTAACCAACCTGGAGCCTCCATCCGCCCATCCCAAAACGTGTCTTCCCGCCTGGTCGCGAGTCGAATGAAGTAATTCGTAAAACCGCAAGCATTCCTAGCAGGATGTAGGCGTGACCGAGGTTGGCAACCCTTTTTAGGCTTTCACCGAACTACAAGCCTTAGATAACAGTTCCTCCGCGTAATTGCACCGTGGTACAGGGGAGCAGAGACTCGTTACGACGCTATAACCGCGAGTTTTCTTGCGCCGTTTCCACGTAACCCACAGAACGAGCAGTTACACGGCTCGAGAAGTCCCCCGACGTTTTCATTGGTCGGTGGCTCCTAGATCCGATCGATGCTGGCTATCGAACGGGGAGGGAGTGGGGGGACACGTACAACACGCGTCTTAATTCCGGGATACCGGGTGGATCGTTGCTAATTACAAGGTAATCGAGCGAATTCCTCGAGCTCGTTGATTAATCGCGCACCGTATCTCCGGGCGAGTTCGTTAGCGTGGCCCGAGGCGAGAAACGAAGGAGACAAGGAGGATTCCAGGCGAGCCCGAGCGGAAAGGATAATAAAAAGGGATGTGTACACGTGGGGAACGGCGCGAGGCTGACCCAGATGATAGGTTCGATCGATCGACGGCATCCTTTGGCTCGCGCTTAACGCCTACGGACAGCGCGCATAGAACGAGACGAAAAAGAGGAAACGGGGAACGTGACCGAAGCTCCGACTCGTCCTGTGCAGCGTGAGACCTCGTTGAAAGATCGATGAGAATCCCGAGGAAAGACGCGGATTACACGCTCAACCGAGCGAAATGTAGTGTTCTACGTCCTACCGGGCGCTTATTCCGCTAAAATCCATCGACATCGAGTTATACAGGGTAAACTCATAAAAGTTACTACCCGGAATATATAGTCCAAGTTAAAGACTGGTGCTAAAAGGTGACCCTCATTTTGAAACTTTTCTCTTTTCCTGGAAATCTTTTATTGGTCGCTTCGTAACAAGTTGTGTGGGAGACAAAGAAATTCCTAAATTCGTCATTTGCATTGTACGACGTCGAAAATCTCGAGCACTGTGTAAACACGATGGACAGATACTATTGGGTTGTTCGGAAAGTAATTTCGTTTTTTCCTAACACAGGGCTTAATTGTATTTTTTCATAGTCAACTTCACACTTAAGCCGCATGGTCATTATATATTTTGACAGCATGTATAGCAAGGCTTGCTTGTGAAAAGTTTCGATTGATTCTACCCAGTAGTTTTTGGTTGGTGCCCTATCAAATATGGAAAGTAAAAAGCAACATTTTCGGCGTTTTTTACTTTTTTACTATCGAAAAGGTAAAAATGCTGTTCAAGCAACGAAAAAATTATCCGTTGTGTATGGAGAAGATGTGTTGACAGAACCCCGGTGTCAAAACTGGTTTACAAAATTTCGATCCGGCAATTTTGATGTTGGAGATGCACCACGTTCTGGAAGGCCAGTTGAAGCTGATGAAGACACAATAAAGGCATTAATTGATGCAAATTGACGAATAACAACTCGTGAGATCGCTAAGAGATTAAATTTATCGAATTCGACCGTTCATGATCATTTGAAACACCTAGGTTTAATCTCAAAGCTCGATATATCATTTAAAAAAACGAAATTATTTTCCGAACAATCTAATATAATAACATGTTTGAGAAATTGTACGAATAACTATGACTGTTAAACGTAACTGTTATATAGGGTGAGTCATCTAAAGCGTAGCAAGCTTTTTCTCTTTGACACTATTGCAGATATCAACATAAAATTATGGTAACATCTCCTTAACCCTTTAACCCTTTCGCTACGGCAGCGCGCTCCGTCCGAGTGACTCCGTTGTGCGGAGCACTGCGCCGAAAAGTGTACACGTTGCGCTTCGGTAAACTGATGTTCGGACTTACATCTTTCGGTGCAGCCTTGTCATTCTCCGGATCGTCTTTTTCAATAAGTATTACACAACGACATTTTTAGATGACCAGCAGTAACATATTTGGAGATTTTGCAATTATTATAAATAAAAATATAATTTAGGGTAATTGATATGTCAAATTAAAATTCTAAATTTTGCTATTATTATAAATAAAAATACAATTTTGGATAGTTAGACATCGAATTATAATTCATAGTAATTTAATTTAGAATGGTAAATTCTAAAAGTCGGCACTCGAACACACAGGTCGTCGCGTGGATGTCGCCTATAGGCGACGCTCGTAGCGAAAGGGTTAACACGTTCGTCGCCACGTCACCCAAATACTGGTGACGCTCTTTTTCTTAACACATTGTATGCCGGCCCCTCGAAAACGCGGGTTTGGAAGTCTGTTGCTTTAGCGCCGGGTTTGCGATAATACAACATTCTTTTGTTTGGCGATTTGTTTGTTTCTATTTTTCATTATCGTTAAATTGCATATAATGAATATGCAAACCAATTTTAGTGTTTTACAATAATGTATAAAATTTTAAATATTTTCTTCACCTACAGTTTTAAATGCCTCAGATGCCACCGGCATACAATGTGTTAAAAGAAGATTTTGGAGGTAATTTATACCAATTTTATTTGTAACACAATTATGATAAGTATATACGATATAAAGTAACAATAAATTATAAAGTAAATATAACATTGCGCTGTTTACAGTCCGAGTCTCTGGTTTGGGTCCTTGCGGAAACTCCACCGATTTACGCTGGGCGTTCAACGTGTTAAGGGGTTAAAGTACGGGAAGGGATTAACCCTTTGACTGCTATGGGCGCATATATGCGCCCAACGAAAACTATCGGTGTGGCCTATGAGCGCACATTTGCGCCCAGCACAAGTCGTCGATATAGACTATGGGCGCACATGTGCGCTCGACGACGGCTTTGACCATTTAATGCTGTCTTACTGAATTTGTCAAGAAATTATTTTATCATATCCGTGTAACACTCAGAAACAACATACCTTGGTCTTTTATTTTATTTTAGTGTCTAATAGTCTTTTTGTTATTGTATGCTCTTGTTTATGTATGGTTTGGAGTTCGTTTTGTACATTTCATTTTATATATTTTATAATACATTATAATTATCAAATTATGGCGTTTTAAAACTTTACCCTTGACGAATAAATAATATATATTGAAGATAAAAAATATTTAAAAAATTGAAAAATATTAATTTTGGAGTGGATAAAGTAACAGTAATTTGATTCTGTACAATATTACAATTGAATACACTGCCGAACAGATTCAGATTGCGTGAAAAAGTATTCAGTCCCCAGCGACAGTTAGTGCCGGCTGCACGCCGTCCACGCGAAGCGTTTCGGCTCAGAGTCTGCCGCAGTCAAAGGGTTAAAGACGTAACTCTCATGTCTTTCGAATGAATCGAGAATATTTTCAGCGAATTGAAGTCTGAGTGAAAGCTGACCGTCTTGGTCAGACACGCTCTTATCCTTAGTTCCTCGAAACGTAAAGACAAGGGGGCACGACTCGGTCTCAAGACGAGATGTCTCGAGCGTACGAGATCGTAGACTCTCGCCTGGTGTGTTTGCATTTTCAACACGTGACGAGGCGCGACACGGCGACACGGCGACACGCGATTCCCGGCCACTTTCCTCGGCTTTCGGGCTCGATTGCCTCGCCGCGGCTTAATTAGCGCCACATGTGTGTCTCCATGGGCTTCTTTTCGTTCGGCACCGTCACTCCGCACCTTGTTTCACTTCTTGAGAAGTTTGCTTCTCGCTCAGACACACCATCGTGCTCTTGAAAATTGAAAACAGGCTAAATTTTGTCGAAGGACGTCGAAAGCATACAATATGTTTTCTGACGTGACATACCAAAGTGTATGCTACACAATTTACAAATATGACATTCGTAAATTTGCAGAACAGTTCTGTTTGACTTAGCTTTAAAGCTTCAAGAGTTTATTTATATTGAATATTGAGATTTTTATGTGGCAATAAAGTAGATTATAATTTATTAAAATTCTGTTGGAGAAAGCTTGACAGGATTAACCCTTTGCACTCGAGAGGTGACTGTTAATCGCCTAATAATAGTTTCACAAATTTTCAGACTCACGGGGTTAAATAGTCATTCATCATTCTTCAGGTTAAATAGGATTTTTAATTGGAATTTTTAAAGGAATTCAATGGAATAAGCATTGAAGTATGATACATATAAATACACCAATACCTCGCTTTGCATTGTTTCGTTTTGCGTTTTTTCGATGTTGCGTCGCTGCTCAATTAGTACTAATTTTCATTGCACGTCGTTAGGTTTTCGAGGTTGCATTGTTTTGGATTCGAGTCTTGAATTTTTTTCTTGTTTTCTAACAGATGGCTCTACTTTTGTTTCTAATTGCGCCATGCCAAAAAAACTAGGTAATTCCTCTTCTAACCGAAAATCAACGTAATTTTAATACAGTTTTATTTTCACTTTGTTTTGCTAATTTTAGAGTTCAGTTTCAATCTTCGATCTTTACATGGTTTGTTATAGAAAATCTTAATTCACTTTGCGTCGTGTTTTTTTGGAACGTAACCCCGACGCAAAGTGGGGTATTGGTGTATAAAATACATCAAATAAAAATAAAAAATAAAAATGTTTGCTATTTTTATATTCTTTTACCCCAGTTTTCTATGCAATCGGATTTGGGCCCAGCGAGAAACTCAGCCGAATCACGCTGGGCGACGAACGTGTTAACCCTTTTTAAGGCAGAGGCGATATATTTACCACCAACAAAAACTTCAGCAAACTCAAATTCAGCTTGCATGTGACTCTGTTGACGGGCAGTGGGAATATTTTTACCACCTATTTTTCCAAAACTTCCGAAATAATTAGTGTTTTTCTTTTAAGTTTATTTTTGTTATATAAATAAAAACATGCCAAAAATATAAGCGCAAGTTATTTTATTACTCCGAATCCTTCTGCCTTATAAAGGGTTAAACAAAATTTTACAAACAATAATCCTGAATAAGTAGATCGTTCTTATAAATTAAACGCCAAGGATTATGCCGGAGGTCGTTGATACTGTGACCAAGATGTTCCATTTACCTGAACATTTCTCAGGTACACCATGCTACTTGAAAATGTATCATTCCTGTAAGTACACGGTAAATTGGACGCCGGTAAATGGATTAAGGTTGACAAGCGACCACGTACGCGGCTACTCGAGCTGCATTCCAGTTCAGGTCTTACACGTGGGGGGCTTCCCATCAACCACTTCACCGGGTCAAAGCACACCGTGCGTCATTGTTACACGAAGGGATGTGTGTTTCGTGTGTGTATTTTAGCCCAGGATAGTCCTATTCAAGCGGTTCGTCACATGTAAATCACTTTAAACAAACACAAACCAGCCCGCACAAATTATTTCACCTAAAACTTGCCACTTTGCATGCGTTTCCTTGCACCGTTCACATGGCACAACAAAGTTCACGTTAAATGCCCGTCAACAAGTCGCTCATTACACACGCGTATGCAAATTGTGCAATACATTCATGAAACAGTGTCTCTCACTCAGCACACGTCGACATTTTTAACTTGACAGAAACTGGAAGAATTAGAAAATCAATTGAACAACAGTTCACAACGTTGGCAAGTGAAAAATACTGATACTTGTAAGAGGAACCAGATAATCAGGGGTGACGATGGCCAGAGCGGTCATTAGGGCCACCATAAACCAGAGGTCCTCAATAAGGGTTGGGACCGAGTGTTATCGACCGCAACAACGTTTCTTAATTTTAAGGTGACGTATTGTTCCGGCTCGTGTGATGATGCCTCTTCCTTGATTATCACCTTGACTCAGATCCCGGAGTGACGCGATTTTAACACTAGAGCTACCGACAATCAAAGCGTACTTATTTGCACGGAAGAGATCACATTGGAAATTACATGAAAAAATACGGAATACATAAGAAATAAATCTTTATTTATACCTTCTACGGAAAATCATAGGAAATTTTGGAAGCTTGACCACAGTAAATTTATAAGGTTGCTATAAGTAATCATCAACCAGTCATTTCGACTGCTGTGGTAGTTCTAGTGTTAATGAGGAATAGTATTATACGTTTCGTTTGCTTGCTTCTCTTTATTTCTTTTTCTGGTTTTTGGGCGAAGGTCGATCGCCTTTTTAAGGGTTTGGAAAATAGGAAATGAGAGAGGGAAGTTGACACTGTAAGGTGGAGGGAAAAATTCGGGAAAGGGAAATCACTGGTAGAAGGGGGTGGTCACCCAGATAGGTTAGGCTCTGACTCAGGGGATACACGATGGTCAGGCCCAGACTTCGTGGTAATAAACCAGAACCGATTTTTTATGATACAGACAATAAATATAGATCCCTAACACCGAGTACGCGCGAGACTCGGTCACGGCCGCTAACACTTTCCAGGCCCGCACCAACGGCGGGTTTGTTTTTCGGGAAAGTGCAAAGCGGGAATGCGCCCATAAAAGCATGAGAAAAAGGGCATAGTTAGTAAGACAGCAGACGTATTTTAGGAACAAAAGGCCTTTTTGTAAAGAGATTGTAGGCGTTCTTTGATGCGGCACCGCAAAAGACAGTGTGGTGCCGAAAGATAGTGCAGCACCGCAAAGATAGTGCAGTGCCGAAAGGACAGTGCGGCACCGCAAAGATAGTGTAGGAATGCGATCGAGCGGATGCGAGTTTGGGAAAGTCTGAAGAGTACTTGAGTTGGGCGATTGTCGTGCGAACGCAGAATGTTTGGGCTCGAATGTTTCTAAGGCGTGAAAGATGAGAACTTTGGAAAACAGCGTGCCTGAGAAATTCTGGGTGGTCGTGACCGAATGCGTAGAGTGAGAAAGGTTGACAATTAGAATGAAAGGAAACGAGTGTTTGGAAGAATATATGACGGGGAAAATGCGAGCGCGAGGCAGAAAGCTTTTGACTAACGTAGCAGAAAGTATTGGACGGTGAAGACAGAAAGGTTTGGTTGTGAACGTAGAAAGAGTGTTAAAGTTGCTAAGTTGTAAAGTCGTTTAAGTTGTTTTGTTAAATTGTTTTAAATATATTGTTATTAAGTTTTAATCGCTTCACTTTTATTTTTCACACCTGAATTCCATCTTCTGTTCTACATTTTATAGAACATTTCCTATAATAGTGCAGTGCCGAAAGGGCAGTGCGGCACCGCAAAGACAATGCGGTGCCGAAAAGAAGGAATCGGGAATCGTCCGAGATCCTGCTTCCTCGATGGCCGTGGAGGGTGTGACGGCAGAACAGTCTTGATTAGCGCACGTAGGGGTACGGTCGTGGACAGTTTAGAATAAAGTGCTTTTATGTTCCGGTACTGTTATTTAGTTTTACCCGACGTACACCCCTACAAGATAAAGTAATCCTCACATACTATCGACACACAAATACTTCCACCAGACCGTTGATCAAACTTGTGCGCTCATTTATCAAAGAGCAATCCCTACGGATTCGAGATCCTCGTATTTTTCCGTTTTACGAATACAGAAGAACAAAAAAAAAATGGAAAAGATGGGTCCCGGAGGACAATAGGGTTGTATACAGCACCAACCGACAACACGTGGGACGTCAGAGGTGCTTTCAGGCTCGTAGAGATCCATTAAAGATTCAATAGGAGACCGTGTACACGGCTACGAACCAGGAGGGTGGAAAAGTCGAAGCGTGGCAATAACTGACATAGGATTACCATAAATTTTCCAGGCGCGCGCGCACGCCGCCGCCGATTTCCCGTTCCGTGCGCGCCGATGCGCGTCCAATTCTATTAAAAGCAACGCGTGATCCACGTACCGTTCTTGCTCCTGACATTCGTGTCTTTGGCGCGCGCAGAGGCGTATCGTTTCCATCCAACGACAACCGTGACACCAATTTTTCATACGAAGTGTCATTCAGAATTCTCGTTGGCCGACGATTCACAAACGATTTTCCAATTCAAATTCGCCGGGCATCGCTTGAAAAAACAATGAAGTCGACACGTTTGAAAAATGAATCGATATGGAAATCGCCTGGATACACCCGAGGCTGGAAAATCGAACCGACCCTGCCGAGTCGGGACAAACAATCGCGTACTAACTGATATCATACTTTCAAATGAATCCTGACGAGGATCTCGCGTGACCCTCGAGAGGATCGATCGATGTTATGGTTAACCCTTTCGGTGTAGCAGAGGGTTGGACACATCGATATACCATTGTACACTGGTTTGCAACCACCTTTTTGAGTTATAACCATTGCAAATCCTCTGCTTAACGTTCGACACTGCATGCTACAGTTTTGTGTATAGCAGCCTAATTTAACCCTTTGCACTCGAGAGGTGACTCTTAGTCACCAAACGATAGTTTCGCAAATTCTCAGACTGTAGTTAGTCTGTTTATTAGTTATATTCAGAGGTTAAACAGTCTTATATGTAAATTTTAGTATATCACTTAACTAAACTAAGTGACATTTAATATAGGGGGGAATCTTAGTAAATATTTTGCACTTGAAAATTTTTGGAATTAACCCTTTGCACTCGAGAGGTGACTGTTAGTCACCAAACGATAGTTTCGCATATTCTCAGACTGTAGTTAGTCTGTTTATTAGTTATATTCAGAGGTTAAACAGTTTTATATGTAAATTTTAGTATATCACTTAACTAAACTAAGTGACATTTAATATAGGGGGGAATCTTAGTAAATATTTTGCACTTGAAAATTTTTGGAATTAACCCTTTGCACTCGAGAGGTGACTGTTAGTCACCAAACGATAGTTTCGCATATTCTCAGACTGTAGTTAGTCTGTTTATTAGTTATATTCAGAGGTTAAACAGTTTTATATGTAAATTTTAGTATATCACTTAACTAAACTAAGTGACATTTAATATAGGGGGGAATCTTAGTAAATATTTTGCACTTGAAAATTTTTGGAATTAACCCTTTGCACTCGAGAGGTGACTCTTAGTCACCAAACGATAGTTTCGCAAATTCTCAGACTATAGTTAGTCTGTTTATTAGTTATATTCAGAGGTTAAACAGTCATATATGTAAATTTTAGTATATCACTTAACTAAACTAAGTGACATTTAATATAGGGGGACTCTTAGTAAATATTTTGCACTTGAAAATCTTTAAAAGTAACCCTTTGCACTCGAGAGGTGACCGTTAGCCGTTTAACGATACTAACTTCAAAAATTTTCAGATTCGAAATATTTACTATGATTCACGTATATTAAAATTCATTTAGTTTAGTTAAGTCGTATATTAAAATTTACATATATGACTGTTTAACGTCCAGGTTTGAACTAACATCTGAAAATTTGCGAAACTATTATATGCTAAAATTACGATGTCTCATGAGAGGGGACAGCCGAGTGCAAAGGTTTAATATAGCTATACGTCTATAGGTTAATATATCTATGTAGTCTACAGTCAATATGACTCAATATAAAGATATATTTATAGCCTAATATAAGCTATTTATTTTACTGTGTAAAACGTATACCTTTCCATCATTGACAATTTTTTTTCACCATTATCATATGGTTATCTTACAACTATCAAGACAACTAAATAGAACAATTGTACAGGACAATATATTTTCTGTCGCACCATATTTAGATCAGGACTGTGAACTAGCTAATATAAAATTTGAATACTAGAAACCTCACCAATAAATGCCTCTGCTCACTTCCACTGAAGATGTAGTTAACCCTTTGCACTCGATAAGTGAAATATTTACACTTATATTAAACTTCATTTAGTTTAGCTAAGTCTATATACTGTAATTTACATATATGGCTATTTAACCTCGGAGTCTGACTAATAAACGAACTGACTAAAGTCAGAAAATTTAGAAAAGTATCATTTGACGACTAACAATCGCCTCTCGAGCGCAAAGGATTAATATAATGTGCATGCATGCATAGGGGGAACTGGCGAGTAAAAATTGACTCGATCCGGCTGAAGCTCGTGCGAACTGAGATTTCACGCTCGAACCCGATACACACACAGGAGGAGGTTCAGGTCGCTTTATCGACTTCCTGTGCTGCACCTGTGCTCCTCTCCAATCGTCGCAGTGGCGTCGCGGTATGTTAATTCCCGTCTTTCTACCTGGGCTAGGCTTTCGCTACTCCGAGACAGCCTAATCGGAAGCAATTAGGAGCACCGTACTAAATTACATCCTCGATCGCGTCGAATGTCCAAGCAGAAGGAAACGACGACCCACTTTTGTCTGTTTCCATAGTGAAAATCCACGGGTACACTGTCCATTGTGTGTCATTGTGTTGCTTGACGGAGGAAATGTAGATCGAAATTGACACGTGTCTTCCTCGTGCATCTCATTTCCATCGAAGAGAACGTCCCTCTGAAAACTGGTGATCCGTTTCACGTGACTTTTTCCCAGCTTCTTCGAACGCACGTCACAGTGCTCATATACTGTCACATCGATTGAACGTTTCCAGTGGCGCTTATAAACAGACCTGTACAGGACAGGGCAATAGACGAGGGTGCTTGCAGTACACATTGATGCATAAGTTTGTAGGATACACGTGGATCACTGTACAATATCGTGAATAATGGATGGTGTTTGATAGAGACGGATACCCTGCCTGGAGCAATGTCGACGGTAAATAACCAACCTTTGATTATGCAGGTCGTCGAGACTCAATTAGTTGAAGAACATCCAGAGATCTGTATTTATTACGGTCAATTCACTTGTTTGTTTACCATCTTTAAGAAGGAAAAGGTTAATAATAGTCATAACTCTAAATTGAACCCTGCAAGAATTCATCTTTACTTGATAAAAGCTCTCATTTAATACTGTCTGAACAGTTACAAGTTATATGTTGGGTTGGAGGGAAAGTTCTGTCGTATTTTCCGTTTCCGTTAATTCATGTGGAACCCAAACACTTTGCTTTAACACAAACCCAAGAGATTTAATGTGATCTCCAACAGTTGTATGATGAATGCCAAACTGTTCTGCAATTTCTCGACTTGTTAAATGTGGATTATTTTCCAACATGGATCGCAAAACATCATTATCGATCTTGGATGGTCGTCCAGATCGATCACTTTCTTGGAGGCTCAGATCCCGGAACGAAATTTGCTAAACCATCTTTGACAAGTACGAACATTTACAATATCTTTTCCAAATACCGCGCATAAATTTTTACATGCAACCGATGCGTTGCTTCCTTTTTGGAATTCATACAAAATGCAGTGTCGTAAATGCACTTTATCTACCGACATGTTTTTCACTTTAAATATCGCAGGTAAATGATGAACGTTAAAAAAGGACTCCTTTTATATTATACAGCAGGTAAAAACAAAAAAAAAAAAATTCCCAATGGCTCACTAGCCAGATGTTTTTTTTATTTACAAGAAAAATTACCTGCCTATTTAAAATACGACAGAACTTTCCCTCCAACCCAATAGCTATCGAAATAGTAAATTAGCGGATCTGTTTTCAAGTAACCCATTAGTATCGTTCACATTACCGAGGAACCGTAATTGAAATCAGTATACAGTAATTCACACCTCGTCCACAGTGGAAAAGGATTTACATTCCACCGTCCTTCCACTCGATATTAGTCATTAACAGGTTCGTATTACACATTCTTCTCCTCTTACTCCGATCGTGCAATGGAAACATGCACATTGTGCCCCTCTATTCATGGCGGTTTACTCAGTTTCATTATGGTTATCTCTCTGCATCAGCGACTCGAGCAGAGTTCTTTCTCTCCACAAACCTGGCCATGACCTGGATTATCCAGAAGACTCTGAAATTTTAACCCTAATACCGCTAAGGAGACCGTTTAAATCATAACAAACGCCAACGATAGATAATTTCTGTTCGCACACCGCACAAACAGAAGATTTCTAACTACAAGACGTTATCACCTATTTAAATCTATGTTTCAGATGTTCGTTAAGATCAGAACACATGAAGCCTCATGAACTTTCAATCACTGCCTGGATGCTCTCGTTAAGTCCACGCAAGGTCAATGCACCGGAACTTTCAGATATTTACGAGACCAGCAGAACCTTCATTATACCTACCTGCCCGTTTCCTCAGAGATTGCAGCAATAGCTACACACACACGGCCATTAAAACTAATCACAACTTCTGAAAAGCTACGACTATAAGCAATATCCTTCGCAATTACGGAAATGAAGTAAATAATGATACTTTCTGCTCGCGTTAGGTTAGGATCCAGAGTTAGACACTTCCGCCTGCCCCTTGCAAAGCCAGATCTAGCCAATCTTCCACGATGGAGTACCCTACAGAGGAAAAACAGCAGCGACTATTCTCGAGGACGAACAAAGCCAACGTACCATGGAGTGCTGGGTGATAAGCACGACCGGAAGTCGCGAGTGTGCTCGAATGCTCGATGGTTCTAGGCACTAATGAAGAGACGAGATACGAGAAGAAGATTTCTGTGGCCGCGTGGCGTACACGGCGCCACGTCTTGGCAACACGCGGGCTTTCCTATGCAAAAGGAAATGGGCGAGGGTTGCCAGGGTGACGGCAGCCGGCGCCCGACCAAGGAGGGTCGATACGACCACGTCGACGTCACCGATTCGTCCACAGAGGTGGCCGTTTCCTCCTCGCCGAGGACGTTTGTTTACTCACGAGCGTGTCCTTGAGTAAAGAGGACGATTCCCGAATTTATCTTGGTCCCCCCGTGAGACTTTCCCCGGATAGGATGCAACTGCGACAAACACAGTCATGGAACCGGGGGGGAGTATTTGCGAGACCCCCTCTGAATAGGGACACGTTCGAGCGCTCTCGATTCGTGATTCTTGGCTTTATCTGATAGAAATGGAATACCAGATTGGAGCTTGGAGAACATACACACAACGGCTGCGTTCATTTGTGTAAGCGGACGAGGAGGCGCCCATCTATTCCAAGGCTTCTCGGAAAGGCTCGAACTAGGTTAAGACACCGAGCATATTCGGACTCCAACGTCATACAACTCTGATACCAACGAAACGATTTGAAACCTAGGTAAACGTAGTCCTAAGGGGAAGTGTGGGTACTGATGTAAGAACAAGCCTGGCGCTTTAAACGCGTGCATTAGCCTCCATCGATGCGACTGTTCTAAAGAAAGGTAAATTTTTTGGTCTACATTCAACAAACTCAATGCTGCTAGATTCCTATCACCAGTGGTCCTTATGCGTGAGCGCAAATTGCAGCTAGAAGCTTGATCAATAGGTCAAACGGATTAATATCTCCATTCTGAAATACGAAAGGATAGTTTTTGACCTTTCCTGCAGTAAACTGATATATCTTACTATGTCACTAGACAAGCCTCCTACGCATCCAATTACGACTCGGCGAGTCTTTTCCGTAGGATTTGTACCTTGGCTAAGACACAACATAGATTTCCCTTTGGAATTCCTTATTAGCTTCAAGTCTGCAACTACGGATGCTTAACACTAGAATCCAAAAAGCGACCATTTTAACCATTAATATTATTATCTCGTCTGATTACAAAACTAATAATAAAAATTACAGAACGTGACTTAACAGAGTAGCATTTAATAGCAACGTTTGTTAAGAGCTTAGGATTGAAACTCACATAGGGTTAAAATGCCTGATAACGATTTCAAGGTAAAATTCGAGATTTTCACATTTCTCCTCTTACAATTACATCCACCATGATACTTTAAACACAACTTAATCCAAACACTGTTCCATGAATACTGAGTAGAATTGACAGCGAATTAACCATTGATGCTATTTTCTCTTGTCTGATTAGAAAACTAATAATAAAAATGACAGAGCGTGACTTAACAGAGTAGCATTTAATAGCAACGTTTGTTAAGAGCTTAGAATTGAAACTCACATAGGGATAAAATGTCTGATAACGATTTCAAGGTAGAATTCGAGATTTTCACATTTCTCCTCTTACAATTACATCCACCATGATACATTACACACAACTTAATCCGAACACTGTCCCATGAATACTGAGTAGAATGGACAGCGAATTAACCATTGATGCTATTTTCTCTTGTCTGATTGGAAAACTAATAATAAAAATGACAGAATGTGACTTAACAGAGTAGCATTTAATAGCAACGCTTGTTAAGAGCTTAGGATTGAAATTCACATAGGGTTAAAATGCCTGATAACGATTTTAAAGTAGAATTCGAGATTTTCACATTTCTCCTCTTACAATTACATCCACCATGATACTTTAAACACAACTTAATCCAAACAGTGTCCCATGAATACTGAGTAGAATGGACAGCGAATTAACCATTGATGCTATTTTCTCTTGTCTGATTGGAAAACTAATAATAAAAATGACAGAATGTGACTTAACAGAGTAGCATTTAATAGCAACGCTTGTTAAGAGCTTAGGATTGAAACTCACATAGGGATAAAATGTCTGATAACGATTTTAAAGTAGAATTCGAGATTTTTACATTTCTCCTCTTATAACTACATCCACAATGATACATTACACACAACTTAATCCAAACAGTGTCCTATGAATACTGAGTAGAATGGACAGAGCGAATGTTTCAGAGCAGCAAGTTGAAGATGTTCCCAGACCAAGTTCGAAGTACACGACCGTCTTGGAATGCGCCATTACAGCACAGGAAGGAAATTCGACCATGCAGGCAATTTGATGCTTCGCCCAAGACTGATTCTATGGGGAGAGCCCGTGCATGGTCGGGTCGAGTTGCGAATACCGAACGAGAGGCCGGTGCATTGAGCAAAACAAAGCGAACAGCCGGTGCAGCGACCGGTGAAAACGTATTTGTTGCGCAAACGAGCCACGAACCGGGTAATTTTTGCAATTGAAGGCAAGATCCAGCTAATCGCGGCGGAAGTCCCGTGCAGTGCGCCGCTTTACGACCACGGAACGTCCCAGTAACCCACGAAATACGCCTAACGACGCTCGCCAGAGGCATTGTTACCAGCTACGGGGAAGCATAAAGATAATACCCCACTTTATTGACGCCGTCAATCCGTATCTCTCTTTCTCTCTGCCCCCGTCCCCTTTCCGTTGTCGTTAGAATATGTACACGTTAGTTTCTAACTCCGCGTGCCATTGTTCCGTAGGCGAGGAACAAAGAACTACTAATTTTATACATATAGAATATCGACGAGCTTTCTCTTTGAAACGATACTGCGCGCGAAGTGGAGCACAGGCTAACAGCAGCCAGAACTGCTGGACGGAATCAGATAGAAACGTTTGGGCGGGAGGAGGTCCGGATTCAAGGTCAGATAAAACACGAACAGGACTACGATACCGATCGTGAGTCTCGGTTGGAAGGATGTGTCTTAGCTGGGTCCACCTGCGAGATGCAGGTTGTTGAAAAAGCTTGGCTGAAAGTGCGCAAGGTCGAGAACAATGCTGAATTCGTGTCGAACGATCGGTTGGATGATCTATAGGATCATGGAAGAGAAAAAGCTTTGGCTTCTCTCTTAACCTTCTTCATTCCAAATTTCATAAGGAAAGTTAGCCACAATTTTTCACTACAGGTTTTAAAATAGCTGTTAATGTAGCAATTACTATGAAAGTGCGTAATTGGTAGTGCAGTGGTGCATATGATACTGAAACACAGCAATAAAATAAAATTGAGAAAATACTAATAAATGAATACGTTGTTTCAAAGTCACATAGTGTCATAAAAGGATACTTGTATTTTTATGAAACGGTATTCCATGCTTTTTGCAAGAAAGGATTCAAAGAGTGGACACGATGGGACATAAAATGTCTTTCTGGCGCCTCGTCCGCGGCCATGTTTCCCCTAACTGCTAGTAACTTGCGGCACAAGTAGATGTGGCCGTGCATGAGTCAGACGCGCGGACAGAAATTCGGTGGACCCAACAGGAGGGAGAGACAATCTTACAGAACAATTGGATTAGCTTAGTTTGAGAATTTGGTGAGTCACCCCTGTGCACGAGAAGTTTCTGAGGGGAGTCAGATTTATAACAAGTCACACTGAAGCAAAATGAAGAGCAAACTACAGTGCAATTGCTAGCAGGAATACGACACTATAAAGTCACTAGGGACGCCAGAATATTTATCTCATCACCATTGAATCAAAAACTTTGATAACTTGTTTTCGTTACTATGATACATTCTATATTACAATTCTTTTTAACACTCTCGTCCATAAGTCGTTGGACATTTCTAACTTCTGAACGCAATATCCATCACGTTAAACGATCTTGAGAAAGGCAATTAACTCTAGAACAGTGTTTCCCAACCTTTTTTAAACCATGCCCCACCTTAACCTTTCTACAGTTTTTATGCCCCCCCATGTGACATACATAATTTTTAACATTAAAAAATTGATTTGTTCATTTAAGAAACATAAATGATAGGTTCTGGGAAGAAATCACTATGAAATTGTTAACAAAATACAGTAAATAAAATTTCAAAACATATATAGAGTCCATTTTCGAATTGCCCCCCTGTTGCCACGTTGGGAAACACCGCTCTAGAACTATACTTAAGCTTCCAATGATACATGAGGGGGCGTGTGCAATGTGCTTTCCTAAGTATACACAAAGGATGAACTTAAAAACCTATGAAAGCTATAGAAACAATATCGATCCCATTCAACCGTGCAATTTAAGGTATTACTTTACACGACCTTGCCATACAATTTCCACCGACTATAACTCATCGAACCAATCGTGCACGTTTTAAATTACAGAAGAAATCACAATGTAAGAAGGAACGGTTAAGACTACGTCAAGTTCCTTTGAAAGTTTTCCAGCAATGCCCCGGCATTCTTCGAGCATGTCCCAGTTTCGAAAATCGCCACGTACACGATAACGCCTGTGGAATTCTCTTTCATACGTGAGATGCAACCGGATTCGAGGGGTACACAGGGAAAAAGCGGAATACGATTTCCGTTCGTACACGTGCCAACTGTACGTACATCCCCCTGAATCCTGTACGCTCTGTGCAGTTGGCCATGCTGCACCGCCCTAGTTACGATGCTCGCTGAAAGTGTAACTAATTAGACGCTTTCGAAAGTTGCCGCGATGTAACAATGTTTTATCGGATATCGTGCATGACAGAGACACGGACACCTATAGTCTGTGTATCGTTGTGCCCAGCTGGAACACATCGAGTGGACCGTGAAATATAGGGTGTCCGTGAAAGAATGGCTGAGTTTCATGGATAACCAGCTCTGTCGCATGCTCAGAGACTCGTCGCTCGTCTAAACTTTTTCTACGAAATTTAAGCTTAAATTAAAATTTAAGGGAAAGCTATTTGGTCCATATTGTAGTAACTAGTAGTCCACTTTGTAGTAACTAGTAGTCCATTTTGTAGAAACTAGTAGTTCACTTTGTAGTAACTAGTGGTCCACTTTGTAGTAACTAGTGGTCCACTTTGTAGTAACTAGTAGTCCGCTTTGTAGTAACTAGTAGTCCGTTTTGTAGTAACTAGTGGTCCATTTTGTAGTGACTAGTAGTTCGTTTTGTAGTAACTAGCGGTTCATTTTGTTGTAACTAGTAGTCAATTTTGTAGTAACTAGTAGTCCGTTCCGTGGTGACTAGTAGTTCATTTTGTGGTAACTAGTAGTCCGTTTTGTGGTAACTAGCAGTCCATTTGTAGTAGCTACTAGTCCATTTTGTAGTAGCTAGTAGTCCATTTTGTAGTAACTAGTAGTCAGTTTTGTAGTAACTAGTGGTCCACTTTGTAGTAACTAGTAGTCCGTTTTGTAGTAACTAGTGGTCCATTTTGTAGTAACTAGTAGTTCACTTTGTAGTAACTAATAGTCCATTTTGTAGTAACTAGTAGTCCATTTTGTAATAACTAAAATGCCAAGAATCACCATAAAACTACTTAACCCCTTGGCCTGCAAACAGAATGGAATTTAATCCATTTCGTCCGAAAAATACTATTTAACCCATTTGCATCAGAGCGCGGACTATTCCGCGAGCTGACTTTCTTTCGTTACCATTTGCTGAATATTCTTCATCTGCCACAGATCATGTTTGATCCCTTTGGCGAGCATCTCACCTACATCAGTTGATTCTATTCTTGACAAGTTTTATTTTTGTTGTGAAAATCTCCATGAACAATTCGGAAGTCAAGTGCTGGATATACGACCGACCAGGCACGGTGATACGGGCCAGTCTTCAGTTGAACGTCTCTGATGCAAATGGGTTAATTTGGCTCGAATGAACAGATATGTGCAAACTTGGAAACAGAACATTTTATTTTGAAATTCTTTTTGAAAGGGAAGAGGGGTGGGGGAATTTTGAATATTCTAAACAAAACAAAATTGATGTACCAGTGAAGCTACTAAGTGATCTAATTATATACTGCACGGTGTTCGCTAAAAACAGCTCATGACGAGTCAAACTCGTCAAAGTCTACAGTGACACATGAAATGATTGACGACCCTAACTCATCATTGTGTGTCAACGGGTCAAGTTACAATTAATATACGCGCTGAAGACAGCGATGTGTAAGTACTGCAAACAAAAAAGGAGAAAAAGTCAATAAGACGCCAGAAAAGAACTGCAAGTTGCACCGATCAAACTTCGACACCTTGTCTGGAGGTTGAAAAACAACGCAACACAATTTTATGGACACCCTGTACAGCCGCGTCGATTTTAAGTGGATCGCGAAGCGGACAAGTTTCATTTCGACTCTCTGTGAAAAAAAAAAACGTACCTCGAGCATAAAAACTTGTGTCCAGCAGGCGTTGAATGGGAACACAACATGAAACGATCGTGTTCGAGTAGTAAAAACGGATTATACAGGTGTTAGCTGAACCGAACGAAGGAAATTTTCATCGGAACACATTCGCGGAATGCGTATCAAAGCGGAGAAAGAACGCACGCGTTACAGTCTGCTGTTTCAAAGCTGAGGCCACGCCTCCAAAAAGTTTTAGGGTCACGAACCGATTCACGACAGAATTTCATCGTATTTAGAACAAAACGTAGCCGGTGCTCTAGAATTTTTACAGTCCTGGCATCGATCGATCGATCTGTAATTACACGAAAATACTCAGCATGCAAACATGCTGTTTTCCAATCGTATTCAAGCGAATAGAAAACACGTTCGACGCACGAGAAAATTCATTTTCATAATGGCCTCTCATCAATTTACTTTACCCTTTCCAACGAATCGATTGAGAATGCTAACGAACTGTGTCACAGTTGGGGTTGAAATTTATTTATTACTCGTGGCAGAAGTTACCACCTTGGGTGTCGATTGTGGACAACCTCAAGATGATTTGGTCGGTCAAAAGGAAAACCACGCGATCACGCATGGAAATATGACGTGACCTATCTACTGGAAACTGTCAGGGCGCATGTGCAATTAACAGGTCAGACCACAGACAAGAATACATCCCATTATTGATTGTTCTTGACTCTTAATATGACAAATTTGTATGCAGAACCAGAATATAATTTTGAACATCATCATCATCGTAACGATCAAAACCAACAAAGGAAATAGGCGTGCAAGATTCTGTAACTGTTTTCAAGTTTATACAGTAGGAACTAAAATCGTTAAACAGAACTGGAAGAAATTACTTTGATTCGTAACTAGTCTCAACGAAAAATCGTAAGGTATCAGTAAAGTTTTCAATCAGTCAATGAACTTTAACGAACAATCTTTAGAAAAATTTTACTTTTAACTTTTTGCACTTGTATGTCTCAGCGTATGTGACATCACAAGTTTTACCATTGAATTTTCATTTTTTTTTATTATACTGATGAAATATTACAGCTAAGTATGCTAATAACGTGTTGAAAAAGTTTTGTTTTGATTGAATAAAAAAATAAATTCCGAGTTGGCGGTAATTCATGGTCATATTAAATTCGAGTGCAAAGGGTTAACCCTGGACAAATAAAGTTAAATTAGTGTTACTCTGTAACTAATCATTCGACTCATTGACTACGAATTAAAAACCTGTGTATTCTTATATTTCCCTTATTTATCTCAAACAAGTTAGCGTAGCTTAAGAGAAGTATTATAATATTTTAATTAAACGATAGAAAAGTGATAAAAAAAATTAGCGTTTCTAATTTTGGCATTTGAAAATATTCTCAAATGAGTCGCTTCTCGAGTGCATAGGGTTAACCCTAGATAACTAAACTTAAATTAGTGTTACTCTGTAACTAATCATTCGACTCATAGACAACGAATTAAAAATCTGTGTATTCTTATATTTCCTTTATATATCTCAAACAAGTTATCGTAACTTAAGAGAAGTATTATAATATTTTAATTAAACGACAGAAAAGTGGTAAAAAATCAGCGTTTTCAATCTTGGTATTTACGAATCTTCTCAAATGAGTCACTTTTTGAGTACAAAGGGTTAACCTTGGATAACTAAACTTACATTAGTGTTACTCTGTAACTAATCATTCGACTCATAGACTACGAATTAAAAACCTGTGTATTCTTATATTTCCCTTATTTATCTCAAACAAGTTAGCGTAGCTTAACCCTTTGCACTCGACCGTTAGTCGTTTAATGATACTAACTTCAAAAATTTTCAAATTCGAAACATTTACTATGAATCACGTATATTAAACTTTATTCAGTTTAGTTAAAATTCTCAGCAAATTCTCAGACTGTAGTTAGTCTGTTTATTAGTTATATTCAGAGGTTAAACAGTCTTATATGTAAATTTTAGTATATCACTTAACTAAACTAAGTGACATTTAATATAGGGGAATCTTAGTAAATATTTTGCACTTGAAAATTTTTGGAATTAACCCTTTGTACTCGAGAGGTGACTGTTAGCCGTTTAATGATACTAACTTCAAAAATTTTCAAATTCGAAATATTTACTATGATTCACGTATATTAAAATTCATTTAGTTTAGTTAAGTCGTATATTAAAATTTACATACACGACTATTTAACGTCCAAGTCTGAACTAACGTCTGAAAATTTTCGAAACTATCATATGCTAAGATTACGATGTCCCATCAGAGGGGACAACCGAGTGCAAAGGGTTAAAATTATACACGCCTACTTTGCATATTTCAATGAACGGATCGTAGTTTTGCATCACTATATCCCCCCTCCCGGCACTCGATTCCTCTACGATCGCACAGAAGAACTGACCTGATTTCATGTGACACTCGTCACACGTGGAGGGTTCATTATGACGGTTTATTTAGAGAGCGGTCTCGTTATTGCCGTCGTTTCGGGTCGACGGACACGTGACACGTAGAATCTACCATCCAAATTGGTGACCGGAACTGAGAGAGACAGAGAAACGTCAGAATTCGCGGTACAGGACCATTATCTTCGACTATAACAGCAAGAAAGATTCTGAGAAAAAGAAATGCTTGTGTACATATTTCAAAGGTACACTCTCGTCCGTAAATAGCAGCGCTTCGGTGAAATTTTTACACGGCATCAAAAGAAATAAGGAAATAAAAACTGAAACTGTAAAAGTGTTGAGGTTTGCTATCAATAAGGGCATTGTCTTAACTAGAATTTACGATCCACAGTAAATTGAACAATGGAAAACGTTTCGAGGTGAAACGAACTTTTCTCAAAGAGTACCCAACACTTTCTTTTCTATTCAAACCAGAAGTCAAGAAGCCACCGGGTGAACAATAACTCTTCGAGGCACAGGATTTCAGAGAATAGATAGATCCATGTTGCACAGAAATTTTGTTGCATTTTAAATTAAACAAAATTGGTATATTTTTGTTAACAAAGTACTGACATGTTGAAACTTGCCAATACAAACGAACATATTTATAACATATTTTATGCTATTACCAACTGCTTTGTGTAAGCAAGACTAAATATATAAACCTATGCATATGCAGCTATTGCAATATTTCGAGGTGGGTTTGAAAATGACCCACCACACATTACCGTGCATGAAAAAGATGGGACATTTTTAACCTTTTTAGCGCTGAGTTGTGTGACGTTGAGCATGTGCTGTGGCCTGACCACTTTTTACGACAAAGCACAGTATTTTATAAAACTATACAGCGTTCATTACCCAGATTAAATGATTGTATGAGAACCCATAGACACGTTCATAGCCAAAATTGAATGGTTGTATGAGAACCCATAGACACGTTCATAGCCAAAATTGAATGGTTGTATGAGAACCCATACATGCATTCATAGCCAAAATTCAATGGTTACAAGAGAATCCATACACACGTGCATAGCACAAATTGAATGATTGTGTGAAAACCCATATATGCGTTTGAAGTCAAAATTGAATGGTTGTATGAGAACCCATATATGCATTCATAGCACAAATTGAATGGTTGTGTGAGAACCCATATTTGCATTCATAGCCCAGATTGAACGGTTGCATGAGAACCCATACATGTGTACATAGTCAAAATTGAATGGTTGTATGAGAACCCATACATGCATTCATAGCCAAAATTCAATGGTTATAAGAGAACTCATACACACGTGCATAGCACAAATTGAATGGTTATGTGAAAACCCATATATGCGTTTGAAGTCAAAATTGAATGGTTGTATGAGAACCCATATATGTGTTCATAGTCAAAATTATAGGGCTGTGTGAGAACCCACATTTGTGTTCATAGCCAAAATTGAATGATTGTAAGAGAACCCATACACGTGTTCATAGCACAAATTGAATAGTCGTGTGGGAACCCATAGTTCATAACCCTCAAAGAGTTAACCCTTTCGCTTCGAGCGCCGCTTATAGGCGGCATCCACGAGATGACCATCCAAATGTAACTTGTATTTTAATAATTTTATATTTTAATAATTTTTAAAAGTCTTTTCACATTTAAAATTGTAAATATACTTGTTAGATTAGAGCAATGATTCTTTTATTCAGCACAGTTGTTATTTAACCCTTTCGCTTCGAGTGCCGCTTATAGGCGGCATCTAAATATATTTTGTATTTTAATCATTTTATATTTTAATAATTCTTTATTTCAATAATTTTGTAAGCCTTTTTATATTAAAAATGTAAATATACTTGTTACATTAGAGCAGCGATTGTGTTATTCAGCACAATTGTTATTTAAGACTTAGAGAAACGCACACTGTGCATATTTCTGACGCGTGGTTCCGTTCAATGACGGTACTTCGGCGGACTGGACAGCCGAAGCGAAAGGGTTAAGACTTTGAAAAACGTATATACAGAAACCACGCGCACTGTGCATATTTCTGTCGCGCGCTTCCGTTCAATGACGGTACTTCGGCGGACTGAATGGTCGAAGCGAAAGGGTTAATCCCACTGTGCTCCAAAGAATTAATCAGAACCGTGGCTTTGCTTCCGCCAGGAATTTTCCTTGACCGCGGCCCTCTGCATCCTTCACGGCTAGCCGGGGTCTCGAGTGAACAAGTGCAAACCGTAGAGAAACGAGTGATGTCTCAATAAAACAGCATCCTCCCCTGTAGCCGCGATTTCCCCGCGATCGGTATCGCTGAAACGGAGCGATCGTTAAGTGGGTCAATTTGTTCCATCCGCGGCGCGGTCCTCCTGCCATCGATCGATTACGATCTCGAGCTGGTGATTTACAGGCCCGAGTCCGCGAGGTGCGCGCAACCCCGTGAAGAGAGAAACTTCATGCCGTGAATAAACGTGTTTTGTCACACTTATCGCGGGAAATTTATGGCGATACTCCGCCACGAACAGATCGACGGCGAACTTTGATCTTGATCGAAAATAGCTTCGAGGATCGAACATCTTTGTTCAACCACAGTTTCAGTGAAGATCGGGTGTCTCCCGTTGGGTGTGTCCAATGGCACACTTTAACCTGGTAGACCCAAGAAAAAAAGACTCCTTACGTTAGACACACATGGGGTCAAACTCCCCAATATTTAACCCTTTTAGTGCCAAGCGAAAATCGATGCATATGCGAAGACAATCGCACGAATTTGACGAATTTACTATAGCTTCGGAAAAAGCTCATAAAAACCAAACTAAGAATGATATTTAAAAAATTCAAATTGCAGCATATCGAGTTGAAAAAAAAAAAAATTAATTTTACAAAATTAATTAAAAATTAAATTTAATATATTGTTTATACGTATCTCACAGACGCATAATGGTATTAATTCTGTGTAGGTGCTTGAAAAAATTGACAAACGCATATATGCGTCCTTAGTCCATGCCGGACACTTACAGAAAGCGCATATATGCGTCCTTAGTCCATACCGATACCTTTCGCCAGACGCATATATGCGTCTGTAGCAGTCAAAGGGTTAAATTCCCAATGCATTACATGACGAATATGTACTTCTTAACTCTGCATTTCAAAGATTAAAAAAAAAAAACAGTTTAACGTAACGTGTATCACACAAAACAGTTCATAAAAGACTAACTAAACCCTCGTCTATATGGTGAAAACAAAAACTTCTTGTCATGGTAACTCATAGCTGGTAGATACGAACAATAGATTCTTCTTAGCTGCATCGAAAGTTACTTATGACTCGACCTAATAGTTTTATTTACTGGATTTCGCGCGCAACAAACCTTTCAAATTTGATAGATGGAACACGAATTGTGAATAGGACTTTAGGGATGAGGATGCAGTGTTCAGTGTGTAGTGGAAGGGAGAAAAAATAAACCGTGAACGTTACAAAGAAATGATTCAGTCGTAACGGTGATAAAGTTAGTTAGACGATAAATTAGTTTAAGAGAGCTCCACGCTAATCCTTTCCCAGCCTGATCCAACAAAAATGACAGCGAAAGTTTCATAAATCCTTAACTATGGCTACCAGCGGTTTGTCGTAAACCTTTTTAACGAGCACAAATCACCAGACTCGGATTAATGACGGTGAAAATAGACAGGGCTGGATGAAAATCCGTCTTGATCAGTGGCAGAACAGGCGATAGGATTCGTTTAAGCCGGAACACAGAAGTCGAGGGAAAATAGGATGATTAAACTCGAATCGAGGACACGGAACCAAAAAAAAAGAAGGAATTGATTCGCTTTCTCGTAATTCAAACACTGCAAACACCGACTACAATGAGATCTTCGATCAATATGATTTCCCTTCGTGCTTCGATTACACGAATCAGAACGCGGGAAACCGCGATTAATCCGAGGGGAAATCGTGGTAAAGTGTAGGCGTGCACGATTTCGCCATGCTAATTCCCAAAGAGTTCAATATTCAAAGGATCCTTTGTACCGTTCTAAAACTTCTAACAACAGTCCGGAACAAAAGTGGCAACACGCGTAACCGTCTGACCAAAATGCTCGACTCAACAATGATGTCACCACTCTAATTCCAGCTCCATGAATTTCTGATGGTTACTGGTGTTATACGTGTGCCTAACTTGCTAAATAAAATATACGATGAACCATGCTATTCGCATAACGGAGCTGCGTCAAGTGACGTGGTGATTAACAAACATAATTAAGGTTAACGTCCCCGATGGCACATTGGGGTCCTTCGTGACCTCAAACAAAGCGCTTGACATCCGTTTGTTGTATAACAAAGTAATTTCAAATATGAAGCTTCTTTTAACACTATTCCTACTACAACCGGTCAAATGACCGTTTTTGAAATTTCGATTAGAATTTCATAGATACAACGTGATTGAAACACCTTTAAACTTTAGACTTTTTCTCAAATACACGTATAATACATCTTTCAATATTCACTTCTTTTTTCATTGTTTATTTTTGTTGAGAAAAATTTGTAGAGTCTCTTAACACTTTACCGAACGCTCGTGGATCAACTTATTCCCGACTGGCTCACATTGCAGTGGATGCATCATTGATGAATCGAACAAAATGATTTTTTTCAAGTAATTGATAGTTTAATATCTTTATACAATATACAGGGTGTTCGGACAGTCCTGGGCTTAAATTGAAAGAGTAACTCCCTGAGACATTCTAAGACGAATATCAAGAGTAACGATTTTGCGTTTGAGGCTTTGTTTACGAGTTATAACTAGTTAAAGATATCGTTTAATCCGGACCGTTCGACGCTTGAGCATCACTGTGAACTCAGCGACGTTACCGACCGAGTTGCCTCGGTTACCCGCTCTCAAGAGTCGAACGGTCCGGATTAAACGATATCTTTAACTAGTTATAACTCGTAACAAAGCCTCAAACGCAAAATCGTTACTCTTGATTTTCGTCTTAGAATGTCTCAGGGAGTTACTCTTTCAATTTAAGCCCAGGGCTGTCCGAACACCCTGTATATCAGTATTGAGCTGATAATATCTAACGTATCAAATATTAGAATTCATAACGAGTTTGGCGGGAAATTTGAAATGGTTACGGTACAAAGATTGATTTCAGACTTCAGGCTATTTTTCTTAGGATATGTGTATTAAAAATAGATGCACAAGAAATGTCCGTAAATCTAGTGTTAAACTTTGATAATCAAACTTGATAATCCTAAAAGTAGTTCACTAAACTTCTGCAGAATTTGTTTGCACATTTCAAATTCGTAAAAATCCCCCCAAAATACCTCTTTGTAGCACTTTGGGTTTTCTATACAACAGTGAACTATTAGAGATTTAATCATACACACACTAATTCTTTAAAAAAAACATAATGATTTATAATGAACTCGTAGCGAATGAACATTTAGCCATTGATTTCGTTCGAGGAATGAATACCATGCAGCAAATTGTTGTTAGTTAATGACACGAGAAAAAAAAAACTGAGAAACGACATCTTTATCTCAGAGTTGAGAGAAAGCCGTGTTTTCCAGAATGCATAAAATTCATGCAATGTCAACAATATGCTTCGCGTTCTCTAAAAAGCGCGACGCTCCTGTAAGTGGCGCGAAAACTGACGGAAGAAAGCGTCGGTCCAGATGAACACCAACACAGGATATAGTCCCGTGGAATGATACTGTACGACCTTAATTGCTGGGACTGCTAGACCATTGGGTCCGCTTTCTTTCCTCGAGCCTCTGGCGCGTTTACAATCACAAATAAGTACCTACAGCCACTACAAAAAGCGTTTATATATCGTACCCATTTTAGTATGTAGGAACAGTGGTACAGTAGCGGACAAAAGTTCGAGACCAAAGAGTCGAAGAAAATAAATTAATTAATTAATAAGAAGTATCAGTATAAATAAAATTTGTATTCTATGCTGATCAATAAATAGTGTTCTACAATAATAAGAATAAAAATGAATATACAGATAATGCTTATAAACCATAAAACTATGTTTTACATTGTCTTCTCGTCTAGGATCAAAGGGTTAAACGAAAGAAATATATTAATTAATAAGAAATAACAATATAAATAAAATTTGCATTCTATGCTGATCAATAAATACTGTTCTACCATAATAACAATAAAAATGAATGTACAGATAATGCTTATAAACCATAAAACTATGTTTTACATTGTCCTCTCGTCTAGGATCAAAGGGTTAAAGAAAATAAATATATTAATTAATAAGAAATAACAATATAAATAAAATTTGCATTCTGTGCTAATCAATAAATAGTGTTCTACCATAATAACAATAAAAATGAATATACAGATAATGCTTATAAACCATAAAACTATGTTCTACATTGTCCTCTGGTTTAGGATTAAAGGGTTAAAGAAAATAAATATATTAATTAATAATAAATAACAGTATAAATAAAATTTGTATTCTATGCTGATCAATAAATACTGTTCCACCATAATAAGAATAAAAATGAATACACAGATAATGCTTATAAACCATAAAACTATGTTCTACATTGTCCTTTGGTCTTAAACTTTTGTCAGTTAAACTTTTTGTGGACACTGTACTTTAAATGATACAGTTAGTGATTTTACTTAGAGAGGTACATTCTGTAATGGTGATATTAGCAATAATTATCATAATATAAATAGTAATGTACCCTCAATGCCAATTGAATGGCATTATTGTATAATAAGTATAATAATAAATGTCTTATAGTATCTTATGATACCTTATTGATATCAATAAGTATCAATTCTGAATTGTTATTAATATTAATGTTGGCATTCCAAAAAATATGGATGCAACAGTATTGAGTACTTACAAAAACATAAAAAATACTGTCACTGAAGGAATTAATTTGAAGAAAGCTTTAATAATTTGTCATAATACAGTTTTGATCAGTTCTCAGATACGATAATTGTTTCGACAAGTCTGAAATTATTTAGAAACCTGCCATAACATGAATCCAAGTAAAATTGCGGGTTTTTTAACGCAAAATGTATCACTGGTATCAAAGAAATCTTAATACCGTCATGTTCGCGGTCAACTCTCAAGTAGTTGCAGTCCCAATAGTTAAATAGTTCATTCGAACAAAGTGCCAGCTGTAAGTCTATAATTAGAGAACGTTAAGTCGCGATTTATCAAGAATACCAGCCTTGCCACGAGGAATGCTATTAAAAGGAAAAGTTCGCGTTACACGAATTTCGTTATTGGCGCTAATTAACGCAGAGAAAACTCGACGCAACGCGTCGAGACGACCGCTTTCCACACGTGCCAGGTCTGTTTCAAAAGTAATGAAACTATCTGCTTTATAACTTAGTTCGTAGCCGTGATAAACAACAAGTGGAACTACCACGATCTAGGAATGTTACGAAAGTAATTTAGGTTATGTGTACTCCCACTCGCAAGTTCCAAGACAATTGTTACGTCCGCTTCTGGGAAAGTTAGGTAATCGTCAAAAGTTTCAATCGAAACTGCCCCAATACTTCTCAGCTGAATCATACATCTTCGTAACTTCAGTTTCCCTAAACGAATTTCTAGCAATAATAGCCCAATCCCTTCATTCCCTACATTTCGAGCACTAAAGCAGTGGTTCTCAATCTTTCTTAGCTGGGAAGCTCAATTCAGTTAAATTAAATTGCAGTACAGACCAACTCTTAATCATCAACTGCTAAGCAATTGAAAAAATCTTGTTTCAACCCTACTAATAAGGATTTTCATTCAATTTTAACACATTGTATGCCGGCCCCGCGAAAACGCGGGTTTGGAAGTCTGTTGCTTTAGCGCCGGGTTTGCGATAATACAACATTCTTTTGTTTGGCGATTTGTTTGTTTCTATTTTCCGTTATCGTTAAATTGCATATAATGAATATGCAAACCAATTTTAGTGTTTTACAATAATGTATAAAATTTTAAATATTTTCTTCACCTACAGTTTTAAATGCCTCAGATGCCACCGGCATACAATGTGTTAATCAATTTCTTCTTATGTATTTGCAATTGCCATTTGTGAATGAATAATTTCAATCACAAATTACATAAAACTCCAAGAAATTAAGTGAACTTATAATGTTGTCCAGCAGTGTATATCTGTCCTTAGTGATGCCTAGCGTTTCGCAAATTTTTCTCATAACCCTCCTAAACGCAGTCTCACCGTCTCTTGAACGCCTCACGGAATAGGAAGAACGCGATACACGGCACTGTTCACCACGATATCTCGAATCCAAGCCAAGTCTATTTTTGCCGGATAATCGTCTCGTCTGACCGTCCAGATGCCAAACCGGACGGAATCCACGTTAACCGGCGAGAAAATAAGAAGTCGCGGTCGCGGAGTTCGCGTTACAAAAGCCAGGGGGGCCATTATTTCACGGTTACAGGCGATTTTGGTGATACAAAACTTTGTACGTGCGCCGCAAACGCAAGGGACGGACACGCACGCTGAAGAAGGGGCTATTCATCGCGTTTTGCAATTCGTTTCCATCGGCGGGTTTCATCGCTGCGAGAAGTATTTTATTGCGTTACGCTTATTAGGACGAAACGCATAAATGTCAAACGGCCCCTTGCTGCTATTTTCACCGCACGTGCATACCCGCTGGTGTATTATACACACGCGGTGGTATCCTCGCCGACGCGTCTCTAAATATCAGAATCCTGGTGAAAGCAAGTCCGTGGATACCGGAGTCCCTTTTACTTTTTCCACGCGTCACGATAATAACACGCGTGCATGTGTACACACAGCTGTGCCATGGCAGTCTATGGTCCGTTCGATGAAGTTGTTTGCTTAATGTCTAAGGGAAACGCGCGCGTTCAGAATTCACGCCGGCTTTACCTGACTTCCTCGAGCGGCACATCAGATTATACCATACGGTAAAACGGTATGGTTAATCGTTCGACAGTCAATCGGAGAAATTTCTTTAATTCGACTCGCCAGCAATGACTCACCTGCAACAAAGAGAGGCAAGAGTTAGTGTACGGGAACATTTTGAATTCGTAACAGGAACGATAATAATAACGGAAGGAAAAATAATATTCGATAGTGTAGGCAATTTACTAATGAATGGAGCCTTTGTATAGGGGAGAGCAGCAAAGAATAACACTGCTTTCGTTAGGCGACGCGGATTAGGTTTCGAGGTGTCGCCGTGTTATTTTTTCGGGGCCGCGTTATCTTCCGGCGCCGTTTTAAACAACGCCTGCGTTGTAGGGATAAACAGTCCCGAAGAAAAGGGAGACGGCGATATCCTAGATGAAAACGCGTGGGGATATCGAAGGCGGGCATTTTTCCGAAGGTCCTGATGGGTAAGGACAGGAACCGCCTATCAGGCCCGAGGCAAATAAATAGGAAGCCTCGCGATAATTAGAGTTAGTTCGTTTTAGATAGTTCGTTTTTAGTTAGTTCGATTTTGGTTAATTCGTCAGTTCGTTAATAGTTCGTTTAGAGTTCATGAGAGTCGTTGCACTAGCTCGTAATTTAGGTAAAAGCCCATCGGCCAATAAGAATAATTTCCTACAATAGGTATCTCATTCTGATGGAGACTATAAAAAGCAACGAGAAGCAAGAAGCAATCCTGCAAGACGTATGTTTTCGATGTTTGCCAATCATAACGGGGCCACTGAAACGCGACGGAAGGAAAGAACACCCTTTGTGTCTGTTGATAATACACCCATAAATCGACGAACTGGATCCTCCCACAGGGGGAAATTTAATTGAATCGTTTATGGACACTTGTCAATCGCAAACCGGCTGGAAAGAACCGCTATGTCCAAGGTGTTCGTGGTCCACTGAGTACCGAACCGCAATTAGTCGCAACGAGGGGAAAACACACAGCTCAAATTATCCGGCATACGGTTCCAATCCCGTTTTTTTACGATTCCAAACAAATACATCGTAATAACACGGCAATTAACGCCCACATCATAGCAATGTTAGCCCAAGGGACTAATAAAATCGTGCGCAGTCCTCGAGACCGTTAACAGGTATCGTATCTTGCAATTCATGCTTTTAACAGTGACCGTTATCCTTCTCCCTAATTAAATGAGGACACGAACTTCTTCTCCTTTCCCCATACAAAAATATTATTTACATAAACTACATACATCTTCCATGAATAAAAATTCAGACGAAAATGCAGCTTCACAATTTTTATATGCAAACTGTGCCATAGCCGTTCAAGATAATTTTGCATATACATACTTGTTACCATACAGCCACAAAATACTTCTCTCAAACTTAAAATTACCTTCGTATAATATAAAACGTGTTTTTTCCGTTACAAGATCAAAGGTTTCTAGTCTAGACGATAACCCCTTCGATAAAGAACTAGACGTCGTTATCGTGTGTGTGCCGGCAAGCACCGGTGCAACGGTCGTCGACACGTCAGCGGCCTGCCTTACCGACGGAACGAGCTAGGCTCTCCCTACGTAGTACGAGGTCTTCCACGCCGGAGGCGCTGTTCGCTCGTTGAACGTAGCGCCATGGACGTCACGACGGAAGGAACGCGAAACTGAGAACGCATTCGAACACCGTGGCGCGGAGTTGCACGCCTCTCTTGCCCAAAAGGCCGCTTTTAGAGCGGCCGTTGTGTCGGGTGGAATCGTGAGAGGCGACCCATCCGTACGTTAAAATTAGAACCTCCACATGCCCCGCGAGGTTCGAGTTCCCTTCGTTTATCCTATCTCTCTCCATGGATCTCCGTGCGCCTCAAAGACCCTCTCGATTCACTATGCTTTTGTTTACTTCCCGGCCAAAGGCATTTAACTTTTAACGGGGTCATCGTTCATCGAGACTACTCGACGCGCCTAACGAGCTTCGATGGATGGGAAATTGAATTCTTTCGTGGGATCGGACGAACGAACGCTGTTGTTACAATGCGTGCGAACTCCTCTCGATTGGCGGAGGAGCTCGTTTTTAAAAGTACAAGGGAAAAGTAGATCTCGGTAAGAGACTAAAAATTTCGAGACCCGAATAAAGTTAGAGAATGAAGAGAATGGAATTCTTAGCGAGGCGTAATGCTCCATTTACCGTTCTATGATTAAATCTGTTAAAGCCGGTGTGTTACGTCTGCAGGATGACCCGGTTGCGGATTTAATGGCTGACGTTACTCAAAGCAAGCCAACGGACACGATCGAACGGAAACGTGCAACCGCGTTCCTCTGAGAAATGCTTCTATTTTCGATGGTGCGTCAAGAATCGATCCGAAAACAGAAGAGAAAACAAACTAAGCATTATAAATTGAACTTCTGCAGGCTGTGCATGTATTATGAATTAAACTTCAACGAACTATAGTTTCCACACGCGTTACCTCGACGCTGTCCGAGCTACGAGGCAAGGTTCCTTCACCCTCGCTTGTGATATTCGAAAGTTTCTCGATCGCGGAATACCAATCCGACATTCGACAAAAACCAAGTTTACGACCGCTCACCGAGCAGAGAAGAAACCTTTCCCGATCCGATAAATACGCAAAACGGCCACGGTGCGACGACAGACAGCCTCGCGACTGTTACCTAACTCGGGCCAATCTCGTCAGAGAGGACGAGGCGATCTCTAATGCATCCACGCGAGTTAGGGGGCCAATTACACTGGCAGCAATGACTGCACAATGGACGCATAGCCAGCAGAGGGAAAGACGAAGAGAGGCAGGGCGCAGAGGAGAAAGGAAACGAGGCACGAGTGCAACCATGGTAATTAACGATTGTAAAAGCGGACTCGCAATAAACAACCGTGGCACGAGGAACGACAGCGGCGCGACACGATCCTCAGGAGTCAGCCACGAGCTGACCTTTTTGTTGCTTCACTTTCGAAAATATTCAACGGACTGGAGAGAAGGGCAGGCAATCGAAAATTTATAAGTCTGATTAACACTTTCCCCCTCTCGTGAATAATATGCCTGATAGACCGCAGCGCAATCGCTATTTTAATTAGACAGACACTTGAAAGGTGGCGAGTTAAGCGACTCTCACTGATTAACACTAGATTTACGGACACTTCTTGTACATCTATTTCTATATTAACCAGTTAAGTGTGTTTGACGACTATATCCGTCATGGAGATATGGCAAAATTTTGTGTCACTACGACTATATCCGTCATGCGTAAAATTTTGTTACAATTTGATATTTAAATTATAATGTTGGCGAAAATTAAATTATATTCGTAAAGTTTAATATGTTTAAAATGTTTAGAGGTCAACACGAAATTAAAAAAACAAATGAAAATTATAAATAATTTGAGTTGGATTTATAACTATATCTGTCATCGTCTGATTATCGCGACTCACACTGGGGGGTGCTTTGTAAAGAGGTCGCCACACTTAACTGGTTAAAGAATAGGTATAGATCAAAGAAAATTTTAAATTACAGAACTGAGAGGGAAAGAGATTTGGGTATATTTACAGTGGCTCCAAAAAGTATTCGTACACTATATTATAAAGAAATTCATCTACTTCTGAAATTCTGATTTCAATGAAACTTTATTTGTATACTGAGCATCGTGTGTCCTGTGTGGAGCAATCTTTTTTGAGGCAAAAAATCTTTTAAGGGGGCTGATAACGAATTTCAAAGTTTCAGCAATTTTTCACGCTTTGAATACAAGCTTTTCTGTGTTCCTTTTTTATGACAGGGCGATAGGGTATTAAAAATTAAACATTTTCTATTTGAAAGGTTTTGCTTCATCAAGTACCATTACAAAGTTATCTTTAAACAATGAGAGAAAACTCAGAAACTTCAACGCTGGTTTCACCCCTTTAAAATGACATTTAGATGAAAAGAAGAGATTCATTCATACGTATACTATTACGATCTACATACCCACAAAGTTTTATTAAATACTTCTATCAGACTCAGAATTTCAGGGTTAAACGAATTTATTGCTGACATAGTGTACGAATACTTTTTGGAGCCACTGTATATCGCTCCATCGATAAGACTGAGCAAAAATTGCTGAGGAATAATAGTAATTATTTTAGAAAAATTTACTCAAACTGTCGAGTCCCGTGAACCTGGTGTTAAGCGAAAACAATTAAAACCAAGTTTCATCACGTCACGCGAGGAAACAACGTGAAAACGAGTTGAAGCGTAAAAGAAATATGCATAAATTAGTCGATCCAATCGTAGCGCGCCTTCTCTCTTTCTTTTAATAATTATTACCAAGATCGTGACTGCGGATGTACGTGTACGTGTGTACGTGTGTACTTATGTATGTGTGCGACTGCAATGACCTGCCGTTCAAGGGGTCAGCTAATTAACCATAATCTCGTTGCCATTTTGTAAGGCCGATTATACAAATCGGACAGCATGCTGAGTGCGTTCAGTTGTTTCCTATCGGAAATTCTTGCATTTGCATTACGTAGCTGCTTTACATGTACCGGTTTGCAACGAAGTCGTCGAGGAGAAATTTCACGAACCCTTACGATATCTCCTTAACATTCTAATCCAAACGTGCTGTCTAAAAGGTTCATACAAACGTTTTGCAAAAGAAAGATACGAGTAACCATAAGATATTCAGTAGGCTTTAGTAAAACGAAATTCTCAAAATTTGTTCAATTTGTCGAAAATTTAGAAATGCCATCGTATAAGAAGAGTAATATTATTTGGTGACTGATAATCACCTGTTGAAGGGTCATAAAAGGAAAAAGATTGGCGATTAACCCTTAACACCCACACTTTTAAGTTATTCTCACTATATTTTGACTTGCATGTTTTTAACACTATTCCTACCACAACCGGTCAACTGACCGTTTTTGACATTTCGATTAGAATTTCACAGATACAACGTAATTGAAACGCCTTTAGACTTTGGACTTTTTCTCAAATATACGTATAATACATCTTTCAATATTCACTTTTCTTTCCATTGTTTATTTTTTGAGAAAAATTTGTAGTCTCTCTTACGTGGGAATGTCGCGGTATAAATAGGTATACGTGAAACGTCGGTAGGAATAGTGCTAAGTGTCAGACTTTAAATGCTGCAATGATAAATGCTGTGTATATAATAATATTAAAGTTATTCGAAACAATCTTTATACATTTCAGAAGTAATATAATTTTGATTCCAATATTTATATTATTAATTATATTGGTGGTGCTTGAGAGGCATACTTGGAGCCTTAAGGGTTAATAAATTTGAATAGGAAAGAAAAGCTGAATGCAAGAATGTATCTTGCCCTGCCCCCCAAGGTAGACCCCGTTTCCACGGGCTCTCGAACAGGACGGTCAAGTCTTACATCACTTAGCGGTTCGAGGAACAGAGATTGCGACAGATCGGGCGAGAGGAAGGAAGCGATTCGAAAAGCTAGGGTGGCAACCTTACTCATTAGCGGTCTAATTACAAACCGGTCGGGACTTCTCCGTTAACCGCACAATTACACGTTAGACAGGACCTTTCATTTGGTCCTGTACACTCACACTCCCCTTCACAAGTATTAGAACACCAGCACTAGATCTTTCAGAAGCTTTCCTAACCTTATGTCGTATTTGCAATTTCTATAACTAATTCACGAAATGTCTGATTACACCAACTTTTTATTTATATCATTGTAAATACTCTCGAGTCTCCTGTATAATTCTCAACTGATGTAAAAGGGCTACTAACTTGTAAAATAATAATAATGATATTATTATAATGATATTATTATTATTATTTTATTATTATATTATTATTATTATTTTATTATTATTATTATTATTTTATTATTATTATTATTATTATTATTTTATTATTATTATTATTATTATATTATTATTATTATTATTGTTATTTTATTATTATTATTATTATTTTATTATTATTATATTATTATTATTATTGTTACTTTATTATTATTATTATATTATTATTATTATTTTATTATTATTATATTATTATTATTGTTATTTTATTATTATTATATTTTTTTTTCCAGTCACACTTAACTGTTAAAAATGTACAAAAATGTGCATGGACTTGTTTAAAAGGGATTAAGTCGAAACTTAAATCAGCAGTAATCAACTACATAATGTCCTACGTATCAAAAATTTTTTACAGTTCAAAATTTTTAAATTTTTAAATTTTTTACAAGCTTCTTTACACTTTCAGCTAATCATGTGATAACCTGAAGTTTCGAATTAAAACAGACACCCAGTAATATTTTATATAGTAGCGTTGAACGTGTAAATTCTTTAGAATTTAAAACTTCAAACCGAATGATAATCCTTAAAGGCTTTGACAGTTTCTTAATGGTCCTTTGGATTCGCTTAATTTTTCATAAGTGTCTGAAAATTTGCTGAACAAAGGTAGGGAACATAAGTAAGAATAGCGCACAGCAGTTGAATGTGTATCCTCGTGTTTCAACGAACCGTATCATTATCCAGGCTTTCGAAACGACATCCAGTTCAATACCAGGACTCACGAGTGTGTACTTTGAAAAATTGTTCCGACTGAATGAAACACGTGCAGGCTATCGTTTGTCGCGGCTACCGCTAAATTTGCGAGGACAGAAATGGGGCAGTAATGACGACTTTTGCACGTGCGTTGTAGTTTACTGTTTCAGGCATAGCGAATAAAATTAAAGGTGAAGAAACATTATTGTTAGCAAATAAGGCAGCTTTATGGTTCTCTAAATCCCATACAGAGAATTCGTTTAAAGTTATGTCCAGCGGTAAACCAAAACCAGCTAACACCTATAGCAACCACAACCACTTCGTGTTTGAGAAAGTTGGAGAAAGAAGGTTAATGATTAAAAAATATTGCATACAAAAGTCCTACCTGAAAGATTTGTTTGATTACATTTCAGCACCAGCCCAAATTAACAGTTAGCGTCCTACAATAACCATGACCTAATATTAGCAGCAGATTTATCAAACTGTATAGTACATGTCTAAGTCCTATTTGAAGAATCATATTATAGTTGTTGTATTATGATTATTTATTAAGTATAATGATTATTTATCGATTCATAATGATCACAATTTTTAGCAATTCGTTAACTATGAAATCACAAGCTTCAGGAGGTCAGAAGAGAAATAAGAAAAGCACCTCCAGCAGATTTTTCAAACTGAATAGTCTTATTTGAAGAATTATATTCGATTATAGTTCCATGCTAACACAGATAGGAAGATGTTCAAAGACAAAAACTGAAAAACGATTATTTATTGATTCATAATGATCACAATTTTTAGCAATTCATTAGCTATGAAATCACAAGCTTCAGGGGTCAGAAGAGAAACAGGAAAAGCACCTCCAGCAGATTTATCAAACTGTATAGTCTTATTTGAAGAATCCTATTCGATTATAGTTCCATGCTAGCACAGATAAGATGATCAAAGACAAAAACCAAAAAATGATTATTTATTGAATCATATTGATCACAATTTTTAGCAGTTCGTTTGCTATGAAATCACAAGCTTCAGGGTGTCAGAAGAGAAATAAGAAAAGCACTTCCAGCAGATTTATCAAACTGTATAGTCTTATTTGAAGAATCCTATTCGATTATAGTTCCATGCTAGCACAGATAAGAAGATGCTCAAAGACAAAAATCAAAAAATGATTATTTATTGAATCATATTGATCACAATTTTTAGGAATTCGTTTGCTATGAAATCACAAGCTTCAGGAGGTCAGAAGAGAAACACGAAAAGCACCTCCAGCAGATTTATCAAACTGTATAGTCTTATTTGAAGAATCATATTCGATTATAGTTCCATGCTAACACAGATAATAAGATGATCAAAGACAAAAACCAAGAAATGATTATTTATCGATTCATAACGATCACAATTTTTAGCAATTCGTTTGCTATGAAATCACAAGCTTCAGGGGTCAGAAGAGAAATAAGAAAAGCACCTCCAGCAGATTTATCAAACTGTATAGTCTTATTTGAAGAATTATATTCGATTATAGTTCCATGCTAACACAGATAAGAAGATGCTCAAAGACAAAAACCAAAAAATGATTATTTATTGATTCATAATGATCACAATTTTTAGCAATTCGTTAGCTATGAAATCACAAGCTTCAGGGGTCAGAAGAGAAATAAGAAAAGCATTTCCAGTACGATTTTGGCGATCCATAAAGTGTCCGTTAGTAATCATTATCGAGCAACGATCTCTGATATAAACTAGAGAGGGGGGATCACGATTTTCTTGCCAGATCTCGATCCAGCCACGAACCGTGAGCTGATCGACGCTTCAGGGATCTCTGCCTACCGGTGATGACCTCGATCTTTCTCGCGTTTGTCACGACGTAATTGTTATTACGTGTCCGTGAACGGGGCAGACACCGTGGCACTCATGAACTCGCCCGATCGATTTACCCGACACCACTTCGTGCTAGATAACGTCTCGTGAACGCACACACTATACATCGTGTTCCATTTTCTCTACACTCATGTTTTCGAAACGTTTCTGCTTTTCTCTTTAATTTTCTTTTTCTCTTTGAAACTGAAATACTTCAATTCAGCGAGAAGAGCAATGAACGATTGAGTTCGAGTGCAAAAAACAACGTGAAAATAAAGATGGAAATCAGGAATATTGATTCAGTTAACTGTGACCATGAAATTGTATTAGAAGCAGAGAAGATTTCAACGAAACTTTCAACTTTTTAAAGTTGACGAACTATTTAAATATAATTTCCTATGCTCAATATTTAAAGTGATAGAAAATTATTATTATTACATATTTAAATGTAAGACAAAATATGTTTTATAATATAAAATAGTACGAATCATGAAATTTAATAAATTAAAAGAACAATTTTGGAAAATATTTCGAAATATCGAAAGAAAGTAATGTGTACATGTGTGATTTACACAGTAACACATGTTAACTAAACATGAAAGGGCTTTATACACACAGAACACATGGGTTCACTGAACTTCTCACATGTGTGTCAATTAGACCCTTCTAGTTTTTATCATAAAATCTTGAAAGGTCATTCAACACCATCTCCTCGGAATAATGACCTAAGCTAATAACCTCAATTCGCCAATTTCCCAATCAGTTTAAAAAATGATCTGAAACTCCAACTAGATCTACCTTTCTTTAATTGCTGGAGAATTTTTCTTTTGCAATCACACTCGCACGGTAATATGATAAAACAGAATGTACACAGACATGCCAATATCTCTCGAGTGGTTCAGATAAAACCTGAAACACCAGGTAAAAGATAAACCCCAAGTTCGAAGCGCAAAGCGAACAAAGATGATAGGAGATACGGTGAGAAAGAAACGAATAATTCCTCGAAACAGCTCGAAACACCGTAAGAAGGTGTCCCCATAGATGGTTCTGCGGCATGGGTATCGGGGAATGTAGAAATCTATCGATCGTGTACGCAAGGAGACCCGTACAATGAATAGAACAGCGCATTGTGGGCGGGCACACGTTGAAATCTGCATAGAAACCTTGTAAAGTCTGTTCCCGAGGAACACGTGGGCAAACGATTTCTGGTACGTGATAAAGATTTCACCATAGACCAGAGCCGGGGCACGGTAGCACAGCCTGGTCACGATTGGTGAATGAAATCCTCGTCGATCAATTCGAGTCGAATGCAATTTCGAATTGTACAGGTGGTTCCGGCAAAACAAATCATGGAGATATAAATTAAAGATACGATTGTCGAGCAAATTTGAGCTGTAGATTAGAACGGTTACCAGGTTCTTACTCGAAGTCACGTGATCGTCAGCAGCCGACAAACTGAGAAAATTATGTAACAATACATTTTGTTTAAACAAGACCAGAAGAAGATCGACGAGTGGCGCCATCGTTCGCCGGTTAAAAATAACCCAGCTGAGCGTGAAAAACAGCAGCGCCTTCAGACGACGGACATGACGTCAGTGGCGTGCCAAATACTTTTGCTGGCTAGTAACGGAAGTCGTTATTTTTACCACGGCTTCTTTTTCACTTGGGGGAGCCTCAGTGAGAGGATTCACGCCAGCGCGAATCAATGAAAGCCTTCATGAGTACACCATGACTTTTGTTCTCTGTTCCATCAGGTAACTATGGCCAACAGTTAGCTCAAAGCTCAAAGTGCACAATTTTACCATACCATAACTACAAGAGGTGAGTGTACTTGCATACCATTGTATTTACAACATGGGTTATACATATATATGCAACATATAATTCAATAAGTATCAAGCTATACATATAAAAAGACATGTCTTGACTGACTGACTGATTCATCATCACAGAGCCTAAACTACTGAAACTAGAAACATGAAATTTGGACAATGGGTTCCTTTTATGACGTAGGCACCCACTAAGGAAGGATTTTGTGATATTCCACCTATAAGGGGGTTAAGTAGGGGTTAAAAGGTTGTTTGAAAATCCACGATTTTGAAACAAGCACTATAAAAATTAGTAAGTATTTAACTTTCTAGTTAAAATTAAAGTTAAGGGCTTGCAAAATTGGACATCTGTTGAAAATAGCAAGCACTATGAAAACTGGTATTTAGCTATTTGGTTAGAAATAAAGAAATACCTGTTTCAACGTTTTTGGAAAATTAACCCTCAAGGGGGTAAAATAAGGGATGAAAGTTTGTTTGAAAATTCGTAGATTTTGAAGCAAGCACTATGAAAATTAGTAAGTATTTAACTTTCTAGTTAAGATTAAAGTTAAGGGCTTGCAAAATTGAACATCTCTTGAAAATAGTTAAAATTGACAGTAGCTGGTAGTTTTGTAAATTAGTTTAACAATTGGACAAGAATTATTAGGTGTACAAGTTAATTTTAGTCTTTCATTCTTCAATGATAAAAAAGGTTATTTACAATTCGACTATCATAACGGTATTTTTGGAGTCTTATAGTGTAGACGTCTAGCTTTTCAAAACGTTAGAAGACTGCTTGATTTGGTCAACGTAATCTAGGTAAACAATAGTTTAAACGCTGGCGTGCAGCAAAGAGCACATTCGTCATTTTGTGCTCTTCGCACTTCAGTTAAAAAAGAAACGCCGCTGAAGCTGCAGAAATTGGTGAAAATTCTGTAACTCATTCCACGAGCAAATACTGATACCGAAGGTACCGGGAAGGAAATTTCGACCTCCAGGATAAGAAAGGAATTGCAATCATTTTTAGATCAGTTCATCGAAATGAAACAGCCTAGTTTCTTCAAATCAGACATCAGAGTTGCCCGAAAGATGGGCAAAGGTTACAAAAAGTGAGGGAGATTACTTCATCCATTATCCTTTGGGCATAAAAATTTAAATAAACTCTGAACCTGCCAAAGAAAAGATTAAAATTAACTTGTACACCTAGTATTACATGAAACTACCATCGCGTTAGAGCAAACATTTACTGTCACAAGACTAGAATGTAGAACCAAACCTTTAGCCACTGTATGATAATTTTCTGCCGCGAGATTTATCTTTATTATGTTCTGACGAGATTTACACGTTCATAATGGAACTCGACAGAGACGAAATCGATTGAAAAAAAAAAACAAAATCTGCACATGAATGCAGTTGGCCGCATAATCGAATGTTTGACATTCTGTTTGAACTACGTGTCAACCTTCTAACACATTCGAATTTTCTGAGAGCCATTGTCGTAGCACAGCTGACTGTGCACGGTCGTGGGCATTGTAAAACTTGGGACACGCGCAGAAACAGAGCAAGAAACTCGAGAACGCCTTTAACATGAGCGTCTCGAGACTCCAAGGTACGTCTTCATCCAATTACGCCTGATGCAACCGGCCACGTCCGATGTAATTGACCACTGGCGCATACCCAGAAGTGTGTCAATTTAATGTCTCAATGACACGCGTCACATTATTGTGAGCGTGGCGCTGCGTGAGTCACTTCGAATTTGAAACGTCGACCGATCGATACACCGTGCACTGGGCTACGGTTCGCTTTTCATTTTGCCACCCGTTGCCATCGCAAGATAAAGAGGCACTTTATAAATTATCCGTCACATGGCGACCTGATAACGTACACGTTCCCGCTCGAAGCATCCACGATGACAAACCTTTAACCGGTTAAGCGCGTTCGACGCGTATACACGTCGAATCGAATCTCTATCGCGGCGCGTACGACGTGCATACTCGTCGTGTAAAATAAAAGATTACCATTGGCCATTGAAACTTGAAATTTCAATGAAATACAACAAGAGTATTATTTCATCGTATGTTTCCTTTATATTACCAAGTTTTTCTTGTTTATTATTATTTGTGTTATTCTTATATTGTATCTTATGTATTTTGTGATTTTTTGACGATTTTCTAACAAGTTTCTAATAATAGTAACCTTTTCAGAAATGAACTTAATTTCAATAAAATACAACAAGAGTATTGTTTAATAATGTGTTTCGTTTATATTACAAAGTTTTTCTTGTTTATTTATTTTATTATTATTTGTGTTATTCTTATATTGTATCATGTATTTTATTATTTTTTGACGATTTTCTAACAAGTTTCTAATAATAGTAACCTTTTCAGAAATGAACTTAATTTCAATAAAATACAAGAGTATTATTTAATAGTATGTTTCCTTTATATTACCAAGTTTTTCTTGTTTATTTATTTTATTATTATTTGTGTTATTCTTATATTGTATCTTATGTATTTTATTATTTTTTGACGATTTTCTAACAAGTTTTTAATCATAGTAACTATTTCAGAAATGAACCGTCAATTTTTTATTAAATAAAAATGTAATCCTTCCTCGTTTTTCGTAAAATTTATAATAGGACCATTTGCCCTGCGTTTGACGTGTATACATGCCATTACTTGATTTTAATTTCACAATCTGTGAAGGGGGGATCTCTAAAATTAAATTCCGCGCTTAACTGGTTAAAAATTTCGTGTTTCGCGAAGCACTTATGAAAAATTTATACGTTTGACAGAGTTCACATTGTCCACAAAAAATATGAAAATATACTAAACCGTGATAAAGCATAATATGAAACCACGACAAGGTAAAAATATAATAGAATATGACAAAGTAAACTAAAATAAAAATACACTGAAGTGTACACTAAAATGTAATTAAGTACCTGTTATAATGCTTGAGAAATGAAAACATCCCTGTACAGATTTCATTCTCCCGACTAATGTTTACAAAAATACATAATTTGCATAAACATCTGCGGACCAAAGTATAATCACTGAGAAATCACGGTTGAAAAGATAACGCAGAGCACGAGAAGCCAGCCGTATTTGCGTCAGTCATCGAACGATGACTCAGGGCGAACGTAGGAACACGTTGCTTTTATTTCTGACGCATCAAAAAATGATCCCAAAACACCCAGACGTCCCGTGGACTTAACCCTTTGCACTCGAAAGGCAATCTCTCAAACACCAAACGATAATTTCGCAAATCCAAGGGATTAAATAGTCACGTGAGTAAATTTTAGTATATTAACTAAACTTAACTAACTTAAAAGCTTAACTAAACCGAACGAAGTTCAATATGAACGACTCTTAATGAATAATTTAGCATTTGAAAATCTTCTCAAATGAGTCATTCCTCGAGTGCAAAGGGTTAACCCTGGACAACTAAACTTAAATTAGTGATACTTTGTAACTAATCATTCGACTCATAGACTACGAATTAAAAACCTGTATATTCTTATATTTCCTTTATTTATCTCAAAAATTAGCGTAGCTTAAGAGAAGCTCTATAATATTTTAAAAAACGATAGAAAAGTGGTAAAAAAATTAGCGTTTCCAATTTTGGGATTTGAAAATCTTCTCAAATGAGTCACTACTCGAGTGCAAAGGGTTAACCCTGGACAACTAAACTTAAATTAGTGTTACTCTGTAACTAATCATTCGACTCATAGACTACGAATTAAAAACCTGTATATTCTTATATTACCTTTATTTATCTCAAACAAGTTATCGTAACTTAAAAGAAGTATTATAATATTTTAATTAAACGATAGAAAAGTGGTAAAAAATCAGCGTTTTCAATCTTGGTATTTAGAAATCTTATCAAATGAGTCACTTTTCAAGTGCAAAGGGTTAACCCTGGACAACTAAACTTAAATTAGTGATACTTTGTAACTAATCATTCGACTCATAGACTACGAATTAAAAACCTGTATATTCTTATATTACCTTTATTTATCTCAAACAAGTTATCGTAACTTAAAAGAAGTATTATAATATTTTAATTAAACGATAGAAAAGTGGTAAAAAATCAGCGTTTTCAATCTTGGTATTTAGAAATCTTATCAAATGAGTCACTTTTCAAGTGCAAAGGGTTAACCCTGGACAACTAAACTTAAATTAGTGATACTTTGTAACTAATCATTCGACTCATAGACAACGAATTAAAAACCTGTGTATTCTTATATTTCCTTTATTTATCTCAAACAAGTTAGCGTAGCTTAACCCTTTGCACTCGAGAGGTGACCGTTAGTCGTTTAATGATACTAACTTCAAAAATTTTCAAATTCGAAACATTTACTATGAATCACGTATATTAAACTTCATTCAGTTTAGTTAAGTCGTATATTAAAATTTACATACACGACTGTTTAACGTCCAGGTCTGAACTAACGTTTGAAAATTTTCGAAACTATCATATGCTAGGATTACGATGTCCCATGAGAGGGGACAGCCGAGTGCAAAGGGTTCAGAGAAGCATTATAATATTTTAATTACAAAATAAAAAAGTGGTAAAAAATTAGCGTTTACAATCTTGGCAGATGTTAAAAGATCTTGGCAAATCTAGAAATTCGTAAAATTGGCAGAGGTAGTCTATTAGACGAATGTTTAGTTACCTAGAGTTAAATCCAGCGACCCTATGCTTTACAACGTCCGCTGTTCAGCTCATATCGTTCCATTACATTTTCTTTTCCCAGAGCACCAATCTTTTTTCCAGGAACGAAGGAAGCGACGAGAAAAAGCTCTCTGCGTAGCGAAGCGTCGTATGACACATCGCTCGAGGAGTGTCGTTGAAATATGTATTTCGAGAGGCGGAGAATATTTTAATATCAATGGCTGGGTGTCGACGAAAGGATAGAAGAAAGAAAAGAAAAAAGAGTTCGACAGTGCAACGAGTCGAAATTTTACGTCGTGTATAGTCGAATTACTTGTTGGACGAGAATAAGCAGGATCGATTGTAGAGACGACGAGGGAACTTAGTTTGAAAGGCATCTGCATTTCGAGCAAAACTGGAAGAAAACTCATAACTCCGTGTAACCTTGCTCTGCTGTTGAAAGCGAGTTCTGTGCAACGAGAGCTCATGAATGACAAAACGGAACACGGTGTATTACCATTTGTGTGTACGCTCGTGAACTATTTTCGAATTATGCATGCGTCACGCGTGCGTGGGCTTCTGGTAATATTAGCTTCTTGGACAAGTTTGTTAAGAGAAGGAAAAAGATGATAATGAATGAAAATAATAAACGCAGAAGAGTATTCGACAAGCGAAAATAAGTCGAATTTTTCAGATAAATAAGTTTCGAAAATTTGTGAAATACACGTACGATTGACCGTTTTTGTCTGATAAAGTGTGTATTTTGGCCCATTTTATAGTTATAACTATAGAACAAATATATTTACAGTGGCTCCAAAAAGTATTCGTACACTATGCCACAAATAAATTAGTTTAACCCAGAAATTCTGAATCTGATAGAAGTGTTTGATAAAACTTTGTGGGTATGTAGATCGTAATAGTAAACGTATAAATTAATCTCTTCTTTTCATCTAAATGCCATTTTAAACGGGTGAAACCAGCGTTGAAGTTTCTGAGTTTTCTCTCATTTTTTAAAGATAACTTTGTAATGGCACTTGATGAAGCAAAACCTTTCGAATAGAAAATATTCAATTTTTAACACTCTATCACCCTGTCATAAAAAAAGAACACAGAAAAGCTTGTATTCAAAGCGTGAAAAATCGCTGAAACTTTGAGATTCGTTATCAGCCCTCGTAAAAGATATTTTGCCGCCAAAAAAATTGCTCCACGCAGGACACACCATGCTCTGTACACGCATAAAGTTTCGTTAACATCAGAATTTCAGAAGTAGATGAATTTCCTTATAATGTAGTGTACGAATACTTTTTGGAGCCACTGTGTGTCCAACTGAAAGCACTAAAATGCATATGTATTGCACAAATTTTGAAATTTAATTATTTCAAAAGTAAAGTACCATAGGAAAAAATTGTATTTTACATTTTCAATGTATTTTTTAATGCAAAATGATTTGCTATGAGCTATTTCCAGGTGTCCATAAAAATTTCAATTTTCACGACAATCTGTGTATGTTCCCTAACCTAAAATATACGCGCATGTGTCAGTGTCCCTTAAGAGGTTAACAGAAGATCAGAGGGAATTACAGAAGAAACCGATGACGCCATGCTGCGAAGGCATTCTCTGTCCCACTTGCATAACAAGTGGAATTAAATCGTATAAGCAATTAGGACGAACGACGCGATTAACCAAACGTTTTCTGGCGTTGCGTATAGGGCTTCGTTCGCCACGAGATCGAACGGAGCCGCATTAACTTTTTAGCCGTCGAACGGCTTATTTTTGCGAACGTTTCTCCAGCCAGAGCATAGCTGTGTTCCGCCGATCGATAAAACGCCACTAATTCCGACTAAGGTTTCGCTCTCGAACCATTTCCAAACCTCCCATTCACATCTTCCATCCGTACACCTGACACTTGTTTGTTATACCCAAAACCAAAGTACAAAATGACCAGGGTAACTCTCATTCACCACCAACAGTTCCATGTCCACTTTCCAACAACTTATCCTAGATTCATGACTTGGACCGTACGAAAGAACAACAATAGCAGCGATTACTTACACCTGAGCGTGAAAGCTAAAGCGTTTGTGAAAAGCCCCGCCGATAAACCAAACCTACCTGGCACAAGAAACGATCGAAAAGCAAAGCTTGAGAGGAAAAACCTTCCTTTCGTGTCGGTGGTCGAAAACCAAACAAGCCAAGGGAACTGCTCGACGAAAATTCCGTTCCCGAGGCAACCGAACAGAGAATCAGAGAGCGTGGAAGCCGCGAGAGAGAAAAAAGCGCTGGTGAAAAGCCTGTCTCGAACGATGCGAGACTCCGAGTGGAGAAAGACGTGCAAAACGAAAGCGATTACCTCGGACGATGGTGGTGACAGGCCAATCCGAGGCATCGAGCCTCTTACAACACCACATGCTGCAACGACGATTATCTCAACGAATCCGAGGAAAAGGGAAAATTCGCCAGAAGAGAGGCAGACGGATATTTTGTTCAGGAATGAACCGGGGTGGCAGTCCTGTCGTGGCTCAGTGCGTGGAAGCACACACACAGTCCGGCTGGCGGTTGAAAGGGGGAGCGCAGTGAACTTGGCGTCGCGACGGAGCACGGCGCCGGCAAATGGCGTCTGTGGTCGATAGTAGCATCGGTGGGTGGTTGGTTTTCTCCGTTTCCACGGCTGAGCACGCGGGGCAGGTTCGCATGGGAGGCCAGAAGATGGTGTTGTTGCAGAGGGTGGTTCATAGTTGGTCATCGGCCATGCGGTCGACACGAGGACCTTGAAGACTTCGTTCGAAGTGTGTGCAATCTTTATCCATACCCCCGGTTATACCTTCGATACGTCACGGCAGTCGCCATCTTTGTGACGTCAATAAGATCGCGGCGTGGCATGGGGATCGACTTTCTTCCTTACCACGGAGAATCATAGGGAGAACGATCCCCCATAGTGATACCACCTCATCGCAGATTGACTGCCATGCCGAAATCGCATGTTTCATTCAAGACGCCACGGAAGCACACCGCTAGATGCAATATTTCATACAAATTAATCTTTCATTTAAGATGTTTTAATAAAAATTTGTGATTGTTCAACGGGGTACTTTGTACTTCAAAGTATCCTTTAATTAGTATCCTCCCATTATCTTAAAAATGCACTAACTGTCAATTTTTATTCAACTCTTACAATTGTAAGCAGTTGAGGCGTTCCTGTCACCAATGACCACTGTGACGTCAAGAAAAACGATGGCAAGTCATGTATGACCAATGTGGCAGTCAAAGTGTTAATAAGGATTGGGTATCAACTGCTTGCCTTGTAACCAGAAGCACATTTACGGCAGATTATAATCCAAAACTGAGACTATCTGTTGTTAACCAGCTTCCATCGACACGTGTTCGTTCTATCCACGATGAATCGAGTAGGAGAGAAAATTAATAGACACCAGAAATTCCCAAGGTGCGAACAAACGAGCGCGAAGGCACAGTCGATGTTAACCTCGACCAGAGCCTTGCTGCTTTTAGGGCTAATCTCTGTTGGGAGTTCTAGCAACTACGCCCCTGAGACCTCGAGACACGCTGCTACCGCCTGGATCGATCGATTTATGGGTTCGACCTTGCGGCTTCGGGTTGGATCCTCCTCGAATCAGCGGCGACCTCCGCGAGAGCACGAAGCAGGCTGGATTTATGTGAATTTTGCCTTCGTTCTCGTCCCACGGCCGCAGCAAACGAGATAACGCAAGCTCTCTGTCCGCTTGACCTTAAAAATCGGAACGGTTCTTCCTTCTCGCCTTCGAGACGTGCCGTCGAAATCTAATCGTCCACCTCTCTCGCTCGCGGAAGCGTCCAGGTGGGACTGGCAATTTAAAGCGACGTGGTGCAACGTCGGTTCCTCGATAAAAGACGGGACGTTAGAATGTTGCTTGTGAAGCAGCACGCGTAGGTCAGAAGGTGTTCTCCCTTCGATTCGCGATTGTTCCCTATCGTGCTGGACGCTTTAAACGTCGGCAGCGCCGCGAATAAAGCGTCCTTGCCGGACGTAAATACAGAGGGGTGGAAGAAAAACCGAGAGACGAGCTGAGCTAGATACCATAAGGGCAACGGGGAGTTGCGAAACACCATAAAAGCACGTGGCTGCGACGGACTATCATGGGACAGACCTAAGACGAGGTGAACGCACCAACGTCCTCCCAGAGTCCTTTCCTATAGCCAATCCACTCTGCCCTATCGTGTACCATTACTTTCCGTTCCCTCGGTTATCGATTACGCGGGTTACGAAGGCGACTCACATTATTTTCACAGTATTCCCTGAGCACTACTTACTGGGTCCCAAGCTCGAAATCTGTCTGCATGAAATGCACTCGACCCCTTGGTAAACACTACTTCACTTTGCTTCATAACTCGGACTGATGGCCTTAATTAAAATACAAACAAACTGTACAGTATGATATTTGAACTTTACTAACAGTTAAAAGGTCAAAGAGTTTGGTTTCAAACATGTATTCAGTACAAAATGTGAAAATAGGGTCCTAATTATTTATAATTATTATATTTTGTGAAAGTTACCCAGACATGGATGACACCTACTCAATTCAATTTTACTTGACATTCCATTGCTAGCCACCTTACTGTTAGAACAGATTGTGTCAGCGTAAATTCAAGAGTCAACAACAAGAAGAAAACATCGATTTCGAGGTACAATCTTGTTTGTCTTCTAGCAATGCTTCCTGCCTGTTAAGATAGCACAGCTTGGTATCATTCAATCGATAACATCTCAAAATGTTTCGCTAACACGTAGAACAAGATTGCGACACGTCCCTAACAATACCATGCCTCTCTCGACACGTCACTGGGTACAAGCTAGCTTGTTCGGAATTGCATTTACAACGTGGGTAGTTGCTCGAAACAATTTCGTGTAATGTAACGTCGACAGTGTCGAGAGAGACATCGATCGAGTTGCTAAACAGGTGAACCCGACGGCATAAATTACGAAACACAGACATAAACATGCGTGACTATTTTGTTTTTACAGCCCCACAACACCTGTTCCAAAAAATGCTCTAGCTCCTTGCAAGACAGTAACTAAATTTTATAAAGTTAATCCATGCTTTCAATTGCATTTTGAAGTGAATCTACATAACATGTTATCGCATCGCTAATTAACCATTACGAGAAATGTATACAAAAGATAAAAGAACGAAAAAACGACCGGCGATTATGCACGAAGCTTCGCGCATTACAGAAGATCATACAGAGTATCGAACAAAGATATAAAACGGTGTAGCACGAAGTTGCTTCTGGTCAGGCCGGGTGCACGCACGGCAAGATTAAACGAGCAAATTACGGGTTTGCTGTGGACCGTGAGAGACCAGGCCTGGTAAAAAAAAATAAAGAAACGTGGTATCCCGGTGAATTCCACGGGTAAACCTGGGTCCGCTTAATTTATAGCACCCGCTGGACCCAGGCGTAATTACCCCCGTGCCAAAATCCTCGAACGGATGTGTCCCCTTTCTTCTCCATCGATATCCTCCTCCAGAACCCGTGTTACTTTGGCTGCTCCTTCTTAACACTCAGCCAACCGAACAGGGTTGACAATTCTAGTCAGTTCTAGGCAGTTCTAGTCTCAGTTGTCTGGTAGTTCTAGTGTTAATAAAACAATGCTTTTTTCCAAGTGTTGTTGGTAACTTTAATTGGAAACTTTACCATGGTGAATTTATAAGGTTGCTGTGAATAATCACTAACTCGTCATTTCGACTGCTCTGGTAGTTCTAGTGTTAATAAAACAATGCTTTTTTCCAAGCGTTGTTGGTAACTTTAACACTTAGCCGACCGAATGAGATCTCCCATTTTTTCTTCAACAATGTGCTGCCGCTGATTCTATTTACTTTTGTTATTAGTTGGTCTAGAGCTAGTGTTGAATTAATTAAAAATTGTACTTTGGAGAATTTATGAACAGTACTGGTTTAAGACTAATTAATAATAAAAGCAAATAGAATCAATTGCAGTGCTCTGTTGAGGACAAAATGGGAGATCTCCCCAATCGATCGGCTAAGTGTTAACCCTTTGCACTCGAGAGGTGATTGTTAGTCGTTTAACGATAGTAACTTCAAAAATTTTCAACTTCGAAATATTTACTAACGTTTGCCTATATTAACACTTAGCCGACCGAATGGGGAGATCTCCCATTTTTTCTTCAACAAAGCACTGCCGTTGATTCTATTCACTTTTGTTATTAGTGGGTCTAGAGCTAATGTTGAATCGATTAAAAATTGTACTTTGGAAAAACAGAAAAAGCATTCGATGAACTGTGAACAATACTAGTTCAAGACTAACTAATAACAAAAGTAAACATTGTTGAGGAAAAGATGGGAGATCTTCCCATTTGGTTGGCTAAGTGTTAAGGTACCACCCGTCGTCATCTATCCATTAAAACTTCGCGTTGGTACCAAGCTAAAAGTGGACCAAAGCACGTGGAAACCAGTCGTGGGAGAATGGTAAGGCTCCCGCGATACATCGATAAGATAGTCGAGAAACAAATCGACGGTAAAACGGGCGCACGTAGCATGCTTCACACTCTGGAGAGTTCGAGCGAGAGGGTTCTAGGAACACCTCTGCCTCGAAAGTAAAGGAAAAACTGGCGAAAGACAACTGATTGAGTTAAGAGACATGGCACTAACTACAGTCCTCCAGGTTTACCATCTTCATGGTATTTCGAGGGGAAAAAGACCATTGGCCAACAGAGTAGGGAGGTCCCTTAAGGTCGTTGAAATTGTAACAGAAGCAGCAAGAAAAAAGAAAACGAAGATTTCGAGTCCAGGTTGATTACAGAGAGATCTCAGTTTCCAAATCACCAATCATGGAGATCCAGGTTTACCATCTTCATGGTGTTTCGAGGGAAAAAAGACCATTGCTCAGCAGAGTAGCGAGGTTCCTTAAGGTCGTTGAAATTGTAACAGAGGCAGCAAGAACAAAGAAAATGGAAATCTTGAGTCCAGATTGATTACAGGAAGGTCTCAGTTTAGAAATCACCAATCACAAAGTTCCAGGTTTACCATCTTCATGGTGTTTCGAGGAAAAAAAGACCATTGGTCAACGGAGTAGCGAGGTTCCTCGAAGTCGTTGAAATTGTAACGGAGGCAGCAAGAAAAAAGAAAATGGAAATCTCGAGTCCAAGTTGGTCACAGGGAGGTCTCACAGTTACAAAATCACCAATCACGAAGTTCCGGGTGTACTATCTTCATGGTGTTTCGAGGGATAAAAAGATCATTGGTCAACAGAGTAGGGAGGTTCCTTAAGGTTGTTGAAATTGTAACGGAGGCAGCAAGAAAAAAAGAAAATGAAGATCTCGACTCCAAGTTGGTCACAGGGAGGTCTCACAGTTTCGAAATCACCAATCATGGAGATCCAGGTTTATCATCTTCATGGTGTTTTAAGGGAAAAAAGACCATTGGTCAACAGAGTAGCGAGGTTCCTCGAGGTCGTTGAAATTGTAACGGAGGCAGCAAGAAAAAAGAAAATGGAAATCTCGAGTCCAAGTTGGTCACAGGGAGGTCTCACAGTTTCGAAAGGCGGCTATCTGACAAAATTCCGAGAGGATCGTTCACCGGGGGGGCTAAATATATATTGGGACGGTTGCATAGCTTCGTTTCAGTGGAATCCGGCGTTCCTGGTGAGCGTAAGCTACAACAAAGTAGGGACCGTATACCCGTGCATGCACGCCACTGTTCAAGTGATATCTCATGCGCGGGACGAGTCGTGGTTGTCATGCACGGAAACACGCGGAACTCGCGGGTAAAGAGAGAGCGCGAGTGCTCTCGCAGATGGCAACACGCGTTATCGCTTGTAACCGCATGAAGCGGTGTTTACTAAACTCTTCATATTGCTTACTGATATTTTTGTACCACATTTTTCACGGCCTATCATCTTGGTACGATCAATGACTAATAATTCAATCAAGAGATTCGTAGATAATACCATGTAAAAAATACTTTTTCCCTATTTTTAACACTAGAACTACCAAAGCAGTCAAAATGACTAATTGGTGATTATTCATAGCAACCTTATAAATTCACCGTGGAAAGAAGTGAATATTGAAAAATGTGTTATCCGTAGATTTGAAGAAAAGTCTAAAGTTTAAAGGCGATTCAATTACATTGTATCTATGAAATTGTAAACGAAATTTTAAAAACGGTCATTTGTCCGGTTGTGGTAGGAATAGTGTTAAGCTGTTTCACTTTTGTTGGCCATTTTATTTATGGCAGGGCTTGTCACTAACGTCTCGGCTAGGAACGCTGACCGATCTGCTCTTGTTCTGTTCCGATCATCCCTCTTAAAAATACTTCCCCCGTGGCCGGGAGCGACGAGAAAACGGAGCAACGAGACCTCGACTCTATCTGTGGACAGAGCACCGTGACGAACAATAAGAGTTCGCGTGTCGAACGCGCGCACTTCATCGTGGAAGCCGTTTGACGAGGTAATTATCGTGCGTAAATCGTCATTACTGTTACGCCGCGTTACAAGCTGACCGGCTACCGGTCCAAGCGTTTTTCCGATCCCGCTAGCCGGTGTCACGATAAAGTCCTGTCTTGGATCACGGTCATTTGCCATGATTTATCTCGTGCTCCCGGGGCTCATCCCATTTATTTCGCGCCGACGGCGATTCAGTTTGAGTCCGTGATGGCTGCGGATCGACACGAGATCGATCAATAAACAACAACGAGAGATTGTTATTACATTGCGGAAGCAATTTCTGCTCCCAAGTCGAGAGATTTACGTTATTCTAAAGACAGTTTGTGCTGTTAGATATTGGAATTATCAATTTTAATATTAGAATAGAAGCATCCATAACTCTTTGATTCACAGGTATTATAACGATTATTAATAGTGAACAATACTCCATAAACTAGAAAAGATTGAAAATCTAAAGGAACACTGAAATCGGGGTGAAGAATAATAATAGCAAGATTAACTTTGAATTAAGTGAATTAGGATTGATAATAGCAAGCTCCTTAGATCTACCTATTGGTACTATTATTATCTGTTGAGGAAAACGACAATGTTAAAAATATATATAAACTTATTTATTTGATGTAACAATTTTTTGATCCCATTCACACGTCCTATTCTCAATCAATCTCTAAAACAAAAGGTATACACTCACGATCCTCATTTAACTTTTTTCATTCTCTACTCCATTCACTCATATTTTCATCCTTCTTGTTTTTCCATACATTGCTTCTCATTCTAATTTCTTGACCGTTCATTCTAGAATCTCTTTCACACAAACAAACATACACACGTCAATAAATTAGCGATCACCCTCACATTATCTACGAATAATAGTTACTCACAACACTAAATATAATTTGAATAACAGCAGTAGTTCGCAAGGTTGTACCAATACTTAAGATACTCAACAGATGACAAAAATCCAGAAAATGGATCAATAGCTTTGCTTACGCACCCAAGCAAACTATCACAATCTACTTATGCAACGTCCAAAAGAAAAAAGGAAACGAAAGGGATCAATTCTGGGCGTCTTTTGCAAAAACGTTAACTGGACCAGCAACAGGCTCGTCCGTTCGTTGCTGGATAATGTAATGTACGAAGGAAGCTTCAGAAACAGCCTCATTATATTATTAACGTAAGCGCGGCCGATTACTTCGAATTGTCGGCTGAAAGAAACAGCCAAGTTTCTTGCGTATGCACCCTAAGAGCGTTGCTGAGGAGTAACACACACACACACATATGGAATTACGCTCGAGTCAAGGCGGGCCTCGAAGACGTACGCGGGGAGGACCCGATGAAAAGCAACGCGATTCGCCGCATGCCGGCTATTTTCGCGTCCGGACTTTCCAGAACCTGACCCGACGGCTACTGCATTCCTTTCAACGACCGCCTCGCTGCTTACGAAAAAAATTAAACGTGGGAACCCTCTTCGACCCCGCTCTACCACAGCGAAGATGATCTGTTGGCGAGTTAACGTGCCTAACTTCATTTCCAGCTGAATTCGAAGCGAGGAAGTTTAACCCTTTGAGTGCTAAAGACGTATATATACGTTTTCACAAGTCTATTAACCAGTTAACTGTGGCGCCCCCTTTTTAAAGCGCGCACTTATATGTGTCGTGAAAATTGAGCGATGACGAGTATACTCGTCAATCACAGAGTGAGTGTCGCTGTTAAAATATTGGATCAAAAAGATGGGTTTATTATATAAAATTGACAATTTTATTACTAATATCTACTCATTTGGTTAACACAAACATATATTACATACATATTAAATTGAAAAACACAAGAAAAATTAAATACGTATAAAGATAAGAATTTAAATTCCTGTTGTCCTGTGGCGGACCATCCCTGAAGGAATCTTATAATAAATTAGCTTTCCCACTTTTGCGTTTGTCCCTTTTACGCTAACATCTAAAAAACGTTATCATCGCACATAATAAATTCGTTATGTGAAGTAATAAGCTGTTTCAGCCGGTGCATGCGGGGGCGCATGAGTTTATCTCAAATTATTTATATTTTTTATTCGTTTGTTTTATTCCGGCCTGGCCTCAAAATATTCTAAACATCTTGAAATTTGAGAATATGTTTTGTTTTTCTCAAAAATTACAATTTAAATAGCCAATGGTCACTAGTTTATACGCATGACGAGTATACTCGTCAACACACAAAATCGTGCCACTTCTCCATGACGAGTATACTCGTCAATCACAGTTAACTGGTTAATATTGGGTTGGAGGGAAAGTTCTGTCGTATTTTGAATAGGCAGGTAATTTTTCTTGTAAATAAAAAAAAACATCTGGCTAGTGAGTCATTGGGAATTTTTTTTGTTTTTTTACCTGCTGTATAATATAAAAGGAGTCCTTTTTTACCGTTCATCGTTTACTTGTGATATTTAAAGTGAAAAACATGTCGGTAGATAAAGTGCATTTACGACACTGCATTTTGTATGAATTCCAAAAAGGAAGCAACGCATCGGTTGCATGTAAAAATTTATGCGCGGTATTTGGAAAAGATATTGTAAATGTTCGTACTTGTTAAAGATGGTTTAACAAATTTCGTTCCGGGGATCTGAGCCTCCAAGAAAGTGATCGATCTGGACGACCATCCAAGATCGATAATGATGTTTTGCGATCCATGTTGGAAAATAATCCACATTTAACAAGTCAAGAAATTGCAGAAGAGTTTGGCATTCATCGTACAATTGTTGGAGATCACATTAAATCTCATGGGTTTGCGTTAAAGCAAAGTGTTTGGGTTCCACATGAATTAACGGAAACGGAAAAGATGACAGAACTTTCCCTGCAGCTTAATATATACGAAAGTCGTAAATATACGTCTCCAAGTATCCATCAATATATACGAAAGCCGTAAATTTACGCCCTCTGCATTTTTTTACTATAACATCGTTTACTGTTTTATCGATTGATTTAACATGGGATATAACATGTTAACCCTTTGACTGCTAAAGGCGTAAATATACGCCTTCACAAGTCCATCAATATATACGAAAGGCGTAAATATACGTCCTCTGTATTTCTTTACTATAACACCTTTATTACCGTTTTACTGATTAATTCAACATAGAATTTATTGTCCTATATAACATAGGAACTAAATATGCCATTATTACTTTGTCATCATTATTTTTAATCCCTAAGAATGGTAT